>OOFB01017075.1:0-27659 GCA_900323305.1 Trachyrincus murrayi | reverse complement strand
CCCGGCACCCACCCCGCCTCCCCCTGTGGAGGAGAGCTCAGAGGAGATTCGCCAGAGAAAAGTACACGCCAAGATACACAAGGAGTTCACAGTTGCGCTCAGCCACGAGGGTAATACGCACACACACACACACACACACACACACACACAAAGGCACATGCACATGCACACGCACAATACAAATGCAAGGCATAATAGTCACAATAGCGTGTAGAGGTGTCTCAAAGGTGTATGTGTGTGTGTGTGTGTGTGTGTGTGTGTGTGTGGGCGTGTGCATGCGTGCGTGTGAGCGTGCATATGTGTGTGTGTGTGTGTGTGTGTGTCTGTGCCTGTGTGTTGTGCGCTGTAGTACAAGCTGTTGAGACCCGTATCGGTCTGGTGAGAGGCTGTGCTCTCCTGAGTGTCCGCTCCCTTCGGAGGAAAGAAGACGACGCCTTCAGCTGCATGGACCAATGGCTAGCGTCACGCTACCTCTCAGAGATGAACAGGTAGTGTTGTGCTCAGTACACGGGTGTTTTGTTACATCTGGAGAAAAACATGTGTGGGCCAAGCCAAGGTATCTCTGCAGCGCTACAGTACTTCGTTTATAACGGTGTCATAAATGTATTTACACATTGTGCCCGTATCAAAAAATTACAGCTCCTGCGATTTGGATATTGCACTTGGCCATGTTGCGATTTTGATAATATTTCGAATAATTGTTCAGCCCTACTATGAATGATAACGTATATAGTGGGGGTAGCAACTCTCAAAACCAAACCAAACCTTTTTACTTATGTACACAAAATCCTCATTTGTAGTTACTGAGCTGTGTGGCAACTTTATGAGTAGTAACCAAAGTAAACAAAGTGTTTATGTCTTATAAAGAAACGCACCGATACATTTTCATCACAGAGGTATATGAGATATCATATTTTATGTCATTCATTTCTCTTTCTCCCTCCAGCGTTGACCGGCTGGCAGAAGTGGTGCGTCACCACATCGAGTTGGGCTCCCAACTGCTCAGTGAACTGGTTCTGGTGTGTGGTCTGTTACTCGTCTTACAAACAATACATCACACTGTGTATAAACACACGTGTTCAAGTGTTTTAAAGGGACCCTATTTTACCACCAGGCGTGACGTTGATTAGCCATTACAAGCAGGGACAGCAGTGGACAATATTCTATGTTTTCTCCCAAACAATCACGATCACGGATTAAAAAACTTAAATCCTCCCTGCAGGATTCAACCGACTTCTACCTGAATGGAGACCTGCGTATGGTGGCCAGTCAGCCGCCCCCGCCCCGCCCAGCCCCCCTGGAGAGACCCCACCACTCCACACTGACTGTGGCTCAGCTAGAGTTCCTCCACACACAGCTGTGCACCGTGGCTCCCTCAGGTACACACACACACACACACACACACACACACACACGCGCACGCACACCTGAGCGTGAAGCGTTGTTATCCTGCTCTGATACATGTTTGCGGGAAAGCCAAAGCCAACGTTGACAGGGTTTGGACACTTCTGAGCTGTGTGTGTCTTTGTGTGAGAGGAAGCTGAGAGATGTTAACGTTAGCTTCTCATCCAATCCTTCCCAGGCGTCTTGTCCTCTGCTGAGTTCACCGATGTTCTCCAGGACCTCATCTCTCTGAAGATGGGCTGTGACTGCCTGCCTGAGCCATGGAGCTCCATGTCTGATGCACAGGTTGGCTTTTATTAACACCTGGTCCCAGGGCCTGGTTAAAGACTCCTCAGGGTTCCCGCGGATCCATAAAAAGTCTTAAAAGGCATTGAATTCATGAATCTAAAAATAAGGCTTTAATTGGTATTAAAATGTCTTAAATCAATCTTTCAAAAATGCTAAGACATGGGAAGTACGATTTTATTAATCTTTTTTTTTCTGACAAAATAATTGAAATAATTGGTAACATCTATTTTTTAAATAATGTACCGACTGCCTCTCGCATTAACATCACGTAGATCAGGATAGCTTTTTGTTTTTGTTCAAATGTTTTCAACATTTCAAGTAGATCATCTAACCTTTTCACTGGACCAAAAAAGTTATTTTATGTTACAATAAACATTTGGGTAATTGTCCCTAACCATAAGTAATTGAGTTAATTGAGTAAAGTAGTTTTTTTCTTAAATTTTGGTTATTGTAAAGTTGGTCTTAAATTTCATTCCGAGTGGCATTAAAAAAGTGTTAAAAAGTCTTAAATCTATCTTGCCTTAAGCTGTAGGAACCCTGCTCCTTCTAATTTTATATTTATAACTACACCGTTTATTTTCTGTTGCTCATGTCTTTGTTTGCACCTCTCACACCTCCCCCTTCTTCTCGTTCCCCTGCCTTCTCTCTCTCTCTTTTAATTCCTCGCATCAATTCATACCTTCCTAATACTTTCCTCTAAATGTACCCCTTTCTCCACTTTTCATCTGTCCTCTCATCTTCCCCGTTCTCACCTACCCTCCTCCGCTCCCGTCCCCTCCTCGCCTCTCCTCCTCCTCCTCCTCCTCCTCTCAGTTGATGGAGATAGTCTCTCTTCTCACGCTGGAGTCGGAGGCGGTGGACTGGCGCAGGTTCCTGCTCAGTGCTGCCCTCCCCTGGCCACTGCCCACCCTGGCCCAGCTGCTGCTGCTGCTGCAGGGCTTCTGCACCGTGGACACGGGCACCACAGGCTCTGTCAACCAGGACCAGTATCTACAGGTTGGACGCACGCACACGCACACGCACACACACACACACACACACACACACACACACACTCCAGTTTTACTGTACTGAAACCAGTTTTATACAGTATATTCTATGACTTTTCAGAATAACCGCAGCCTATATAAATGGGTGAAAGGTTGTCAAACCAAACACCGTTGTTAATATAGCATACACACACACACACACACACACAACCACACACACACTGTGCATCCTCCACCACCAGGTAAAGCTATGGTTCCCAAGTGAGACGGTCCAGCCTGTACCGGAAGACCCCACCGAGCCTCTACCTTACGACCGCTTGGCCAACCTACGCAAGGTAACGAACCTACCCGGAGCACACCACCCCTAACTAGCAGGTTTACTACCCGGAGCACACCACCCCTAACTAGCAGGTTTACTACCCGGAGCACACCACCCCTAACTAGCAGGTTTACTAGTAGTAGTACAACAACTTGTCTATATGCATGTTTGTGTAAGAATATATCAATAGGTATGCACGTTACTATGAATGTAGTAAATGCTAGCATAATAGTCTGGTGATGATGATGATGATGATGATGATGATGATGATGATGATGACGAAGATGCCCTAACCCCCTACCTGCTCCATCGAAAACAATTCACTGTGAGTCACTTTGGATGAAGGCATCTGCTCAATGACTATGAATAGTAAAATAGTAGTTAATCTCCGGGGGCCTCTTTAGCTGTTCTTCCAGATGTTTGCGGACCACTCCTCCAGTCCCCCACGCCTGGACTACGCCCTGATGCTGGGCTACCTGGCGGCCCACCCTGAGCCCGGCCAGGGGTTCATCCGGGCCCTGGGCCTGGTGCTGGGCAGACCCCTCAAGCACCCTTCCGCCAGCCACTTTGTCAAGGTGGGAGAGCTACTGGGTTAACAGTAACAGTAACAGTACAAAGTAACTGGGTCACTGTTGCTTTGTAACTTTATCTGTACTTTGTCACTGACGGTACTTTGGTACTTTGGTATCGATAGGATAGGGTGGGCTGGGGGATTGTGGTGGGGGGGGGGGGGCTGGACCGGACACGACGGCCAAGGTTTCAATGGGATTGTGTGAACTGCTGTATTTGTATAGCTGTGGCTTTTGTATGGCTGCATGGGCTGGTTTGTGACTGGCTGTTTTTTTTGAGCGGGTGTCTATATACACTTATAGGGTACGGTAAGTGTGAATTTTCAAAATATATTTTTAATTCCTATTACTCCTCTGTACTTTCTACTGTGACACCCTCATTTCTCATCAGGGATTAATGTGTGTACATCTTACTTTACGTCTGGTGGTCTTGTGTGGTTCATGTAGTCGATGCCCAACATCAACGAGGCTCCAGAGCCAGGGAGCCCGGGACATGAAGCAGAGGACGAGGAGGTGGAGGAAGATGTACCCCATCAGGGTGGGGAGCAGGGGGTGTCTATCGCAGCCCTCCTCACCGTTCTGTGTCACGGAGACATCCATAAGACGGGACACGCCCCCTGCGAAACCCTGGAGGAACTCACTGAGGTAACAGAATCTTGAGGTGGTCCGCACGGCCAAAATGTAATCACATGTAAAGACACTACGGTCCGGTACAGGTGTCAGAAGTAAAATCCAAGCTTCAGGACTTAGGGTTAACGGTTTAAGTTTCTACCCCTTTTGGTTTAATACTTGACTGACATCATTCTTCTACATTTATACGTTATGATAAGGCGAGGCCATCTTTGAAGTATAAAAATAATCTCTAGCCATGAATGCAGGTTGCCTCATCTTAGTGGTGTTGTTGTTGTTGTTGTTGTTCCTGCTGGTCTCCAGGACTTGCAGCGCGTATTTGGAGAGCTGGGCTATGGACCGCAGGAACATGTCCCCTTCTCAGTCCTCTGCCAGCAACCTGTAGTTCAGGAGCTCATGGAGGGATCCACTCGCTACCAGCTCATAGTAAGTTGACTAGCCACACGCTACCAGCTCATAGTAAGTTGACCAGCCACACGCTACCAGCTTGTAGTAAGTTGACTAGCCACACGCTACCAGCTCATAGTAAGTTGACTAGCCACACGCTACCAGCTCATAGTAAGTTGACTAGCCACACGCTACCAGCTTGTAATAAGTTGACTAGCCATACGCTACCAGCTCGTTGCAAATGTTGCAAATGTTGCAAGGCCAAGAACAGTATGATAGTGCACATAATAATAGTTTTGGAATAATCTGTATTGTATTTTCCCTCCTAGGATATTCATGGCGTGCTGAAAAGCCATGAGAGTGAATCAGAGACACACGGCTCCACAGCCTCCTGAATACGATACGTGTCTTTCTTTTACCCTTTGTTAAAGGATTATGCATTACTGTTTCAGAAATATTACAGAAATATATATTCTTGTTTCCTATTATAACTATAGAACATGCAGTTCATCTATACAGCGATTTTTTCAAATTCACATCTATGCTTAAACTGATCTTTGCCATTGATTCAATAAATACGCAGCCATACATCCGCTGGGCAGCCTCATTATTTCTAAAGACCACCGACGAGCAACTGAGATGACAATGTAGGGATTCAAATGACAACAATCAGCTGACGATGACGAGTTTGACCCCACTGACTGTTTCTTTCTTCCATGGATACACTCCAGTAGTCTTTCCAACTAACTTTCTCTAATGACCTCTGTGACACAGCCAAACATTGGCCAGGGCCCACAATGAGTTCATTGTCCAGGCTAACCTACATGTCAAGCCTGACTTCCCAGCAACAGACCTGCCGGGGCGTCCCTAACCCTACGGGCAGCCTGCCGGCCTGCTGTCATCTCCCTCCTGTCTTGTATGTCTCGTATGGAGTCGCTGCTGTCCATCCACTCGGACGGCTGCCGAGGTGTCGGCCGATAAAACATTGGGAAGAATTCATCAAGAAAAGGAAAATAAAAAAACATGAATATTAATATTAACACTATTGCGATACTAGGAACGCCATTGTTAATCGCAGTGTGTATACTTCTCCTAACCTATTGTCTAGGATTATTGTCAACCCTATTCTTAACTGTCCTACATAAGGCTTGTACACGAGTGTACTCGTCGTATCAATTCAGGTTCATTTTGGCTCGCAAGAACATAATTACTTCAATACTTCACATGGTAAATTACATGTCATTTGTTCTTAACTTGGTCTCCATCACTGCTCCCCTCATGCCATTATTCCTCTGGCGTCTTAGCTCCCATTGCTAATAGCGATTGCCTATTACACTACAATTCGGACACACTCAAGGCAGAGTTGCTGTTCCCTCAACTCCCAAACACACCTCTCCTTTAGGCTCCATGGGCATCAGTGGAGACTATTATAGAATACAATACTAATTACTTAGCATAACTTAGCAAATTAAAATACATCTCAGATGACCTGGACCGAATGGTGGAATAATTGTAATAATAGACTAGTTATTACTGTATTATTATTACCTTGTATAAAATGCCTCAATCTTGATTTGTAAATTATTTGTCAAACGTTCATATTTTCAATGTAGGATTATCATCATCTATTCAGTTGTATGATTTAAAAAGTGGATTGCTGCATACTTGGTACCATGTGGGTCCCACCCTCCTGTCTTTGTCTCTCTCTCTCTCTCTCTCTCTCGCTCTCTCCCGCTCACATTCACCCTCGACTGCCTCACCCTTGACACCGCAAGTTCATTACTCCTAGGAGTGTTCGTGTAAGACCGCTGCGGATCTGTTCTGAAATAACCCGTAACACTGAAATGACACATGGACCACTAACACTTTGGGATTTTCATCAAAGGCAAAACAGAAGACATGATGACTTGACAATGGGGACAATGCATAGTATAACTTATCTCAGAGGATTTATATTAATGTGTGTCTGTCTGTCTGCATATGTATATGCTTTTTAGCTGTCCTCTAATCTAATTAGATTACAGCACTTCTTTTTTCTCTTTCTGGTATTGATCTGGCGTTTCTCTGGCACTAGGGTGCAGTCTCACTCCTGCAATCTTTAGGAACTGAACTCCCAATGACCACTGTACGGGGCACTGATGGATCTGTGTTACACACAAACAACACACACACATGCGCACTCTCTCTCATGTGCACAGTATAACCTTTAGCTTGAACGTCATTCATGGGAAATGGACTTTGTTCACTGATGTGTGTGTGTGTGTGTGTGTGTGTGTGTGTGTGTGTGTGTGTGTGTAATGGCCCAGTAAACATGGGGATCACTTGGCTTTTGGAATCGTCTCTGCTGCTATGTCTTCCTTTGCTTCTTCAGTCCGCTAAAATCCTGACTGTCACGCTCATCGGTGAGTAGCAAATTAGAAACACATAACTTCTTAGTCTTGACTGGTTGGTGAATAGACACTTCGTATCGGAGTGTGAACAAATGTGTGTAGAAATGACGAAGGACGTGTGTGTACATGACAATTAGATATTGGATAGTATTTTAATGTTGATAAAGTTATTTTGATGTTAGGACTATATAACCTATTGTTTCATATGCTAGCTGGTAGAATTTGGTAGTATTTTGCCCGTCTTTTGTTCTGATCTCCTTCAACAAACTGTGTCCTCTGTGTTTCTGCAGGCGGAAGCCACTACCTTTTATTAGATGGAATCTCTCATAACCTCCACCAGGAGGGTCATGAGGTCCGCATGCTCTTACAGCTGGACACCCCTCTCATAACAGGTGTGTGTATGTGTGTGTGTGTGTTTTATCACTTCAGCATGAGCAATCACACAGCTGTTACTGTACTCCTCACCTTTTCCACCTGAATAGTTTAATTTTATTGTGTCTTGAGCGACTACACTGGCTAAGCATGGCTGTATTCCCTTCCAGGCCTTTCCTATGCAGGTCGTGCAGACAGTTACCAAACTACCACCTGGTCTTTAGGAGATGAATACATTCAGGAGTATAATGGCTGGTTCCTGGAGCAGCAGAAACAGTTTCTACTGGGCAGGTAGGCCTACAGTAGCCCAGCTCATATTCATGCTGGAACATGTTGAAGTATGTATGTACAGCTAACTGTGTAACTGAATTTCAGTTCCATCATTTTGGCACTTTGTTTCACACCCTCAGTTGTCTTCTGAAAATGCAATTCAACCACACACATCCTCTTTCTATTAACGCTTCTGTAGAACACACCAAAAATAAGCGTCAGCATTCAATTTCCGCTTGGACTATTATCAGGGATGCTGGATCTTGATTTGTCACAACCTCAGTGTGATTTACTCAGTGTGATGAATACGGTTTACAGGCATTTGGTTTCATGAATATTGAAGGAACTGTTGCTCCCCCTCCTTGTGCTCCTCTCTCAGGGACAACTTCAATGATTTCCTCGACTTCATTGACCACCTGTCCTACCAGTGTGCTCAGCTGCTGGACGACGAGGACATGCTTTATTTCCTCCAGTCGCAGCAATTCGACTTGGCCGTTATCGACGCGTTCAATCCATGCTCCTTCATCCTCGCACGCAAACTTGGTATTGGTGAAATTATAATAGTGGTAATATTATATAGACACAATATTTAAGAGGACTATATCCTCTTATAAATGTGACACGCATGCTATTTGAACGAGTTGTGGTGTTTTGTGGCTAATCTTTTGACCAATTGGCGTCATCAAAGTTATTTGTGAGAATTTCTGAAGGTCAATGTCAGGAGGGGGGAGACACGTATTACTCAACGCAACAGTGCAACGCTTGCACTAATACCACATTGTTTTTATTTTCTCTCTTCCTTGTTGACTCATGCCAGGGCTCCGTCATGTGGCCTTCTATCCAGGGGGTCTGAATGGGCCCCTGTCCATCTCCTTGCCCGGCCCCGTCTCCTACGTGCCGCTCTTTGGCTCCCAGCTCTCCCACCAAATGCACTTCTTGGAACGTGCCAAGAACCTGCTCTTTTCTCTGATGACTCCCATAAGTAAGCAATACAATACACACTTTTAAAACTAATGCAAGGTGATGTAAACAGCATATTTGAAGAACAACCTCAAATTCAAGGCAACCAAATTCGTGGATGTATGAATGTACAGTAGCAATAGCTACTATATTGCTACTATATTACTATATATTAATAAACTGCTCATTTCTAAGGTCAGGAATGGATTTGGTCCAGGTTTAAGGAGGTAGCAGAGCGACACCTGGACTCAGGCTCGCCCCTTGGTGGTCTGGAGGAACTGTACCAGAAGGCCGAGCTCTGGGCCTTCAACACGGACTTCTCCCTGGAGTTCCCGCAGCCCCTGCTGCCCAACACCGTGCTAGTAGGCGGGCTGCTCAATAAGCCTGCCAAGCCCCTGGATCAGGTCTATTCTCTAATTGCTTTTGTGTTGAATTGTGTATCGTTTAAAATATTTACTTTAATAAACTGTGTAGACTATATTGCTACATCCCCTCTCTCTGTCTCTGTCTCTGTCTCTGTGTCTCTCTCTCTCTCTCTCTCTCTCTCTCTCTCACTGTTCTCCATCACCTGACCATACCTCTCTAATATGCAGACACACTCTAATATACACATGCACTCTGGGTGGCATTAGGACCTGGAGGCGTGGGTGTTTGGCTGTGGCAAGGCGGGCTTCATCGTGGTGACCCTGGGCTCCTTGGTGTCCTCGGTGTCTGTGGAGGGTCTTCTGGTGGAGATGACCGCCGGTTTCTCCCGCCTCCCGCATTGCGTCCTCTGGAGGTGATCCCCTTTTTCTGGATAAAAAAGCACTATGTCGTTTTTATGATCTACGTGGAGTACAAAAAAATATATTGCTCCATATTATGTTATTATTACAGACTAAACTAGTGAAGATAAGTCCACTACCCGCACACTGGTGCATAAAAGTAGCAGACCGATAATTAGTGTTATGAGCGACCTCATCTTGTTATCTCCTACACTATGAAATCCTAGGTATGACGTTCAGCGATGGCCGTCCCACCTGGACACGCCTCCCAACGTGCGGCTGATGTCCTGGTTGCCACTGAATGACTTGCTAGGTATGAAGGAATGCTATGAATAGATTAGTGAGGATTTTACATCCACTCCTACCTGATACATCTGTAGCGTGAGTAAGTGGCTTAAACTGATCTAAACGTAACTTTTATTATTTTACTACTCGAATGGGGCACCACTTCCGTTAGGAAGAATATAACTAATATTAGATATTAGATTATACTATAATGATTAATTAACCTAGCCAATTTAATCTGTCTGAAGTCGAAGTTCTTGTCCAAAATCAGTGAGTCTATGATCAACCACGAGCACTACGTCGTCCTTAGATCATTACATATATTTACGACCGGATGTGGGTGAGGGTTGCTGTGGAGTGTTTACGGGATAAATCACTTATCAGGCCCAGATCAGTCAATGACCCTGGACCAAAGTGTGTAATCCAAAGCAGCGCAGCCTGGTACGGCTACAATATAATAACCGCACAGACACATTGCAACACACTGTCTACCGTTGGCTCTGCGTTGATTCAAATGCAACAATATAGTCAAGTCAAGTCAGCGTAGGTAAATTAAAACAGCAATTTACAGCATGAAATGACAGGCAGACGATAAAAACAGAACAGTAGATGAAAGCCATTGCATGCTCAAAATAATCTCAGTTTGATTCAAACACCAGGGAGAAAGAAAAAAAAGAGGCTTTCAACACAGAGAGAACTGTAAACAATATCACATGAATGAAATGAAACGTCTTTCTCCCCCTCCCAGGTCACTCTAAAGTGCGTCTCTTCGTCACCCACGGGGGTCAGAACAGTCTCCTGCAGGCGGTGTACCACGGTGTGCCCGTGCTAGCCATCCCTCTGTTTGGAGACCAGTTTGATAACGTCGTGAGAGCTGAGGCCAAGGGGCTGGGCCTCAGCCTCAGGCCCACACACATCACCAGGGATCGCCTCGAGGCCGCCATTCAAAGCCTCACGCGGGAAGAGAGGTATACCGCGAGAGCATTGGCGGATGGTTGGCTGCACGGAATGCATGGGTGAATGCATGGGTGAATGCATGGGTGAATGCATGGAGGCATTATGGATGGAGGATGGAGGCATTATGGATGGGTTATGGATGAATTATGAATTATGGATTATGGATGGATGGATGGATACATGGAAGGATGGATGTATTATGAATGATGGGCGGAGAGGTGGATGGATGTATTTATATCTGCATGCGTACACACAGTGTGTCTCATTCTTGTGTTCTCCTCTTCTCCATCCTTGCTTACCTAAGGTTTAAAACAGCAGCCATGTCCCTCAGTAGGATCCACCGATCACAGCCCATGCCTCCAGGCCTGAGACTTACACAGTGGGTGGAGCATATCCTACACAGCGGTGGAGGGGCTCACCTGCAGCCAATGTCATATGTCCAGCCCTGGTACCAGAGATGGCTTCTGGACATACTGCTGCTTTTCTCCCTGGTGCTGCTGGGACCTGTAGTCCTCTGCTGGGCAATGGTTAAGCGAGGGAAAGGCAGGGACGAACACAAAAAGATTCAATGACATAACGTAACATTTTAACTATTGTATACGCTCTCTTTTGAGTGTGTTGTTTCCTTTTAATGATATACTGTTTGATCATATGGGTTAATATTTTATATAGATTCTGAATGACACTATATTAATAAAAGGGGGTGTAGTGAGTTCACCTTGAGAAAATCATTGATATATTCATGTCTGCTGACCTAGACATACAAAATAAGAGTCCCACACATCTATATATGTATAAAATATTCTTGACAGTACACTGCCAAGCAAAGCAGAATTAAGTGCCCAATAGTGTTTTAAATCGCCCTTCTGTTTTAGACTTTTAAAGGTCTTTGTTTTGTAATGTTTATTGTTTATTGGATTTTATCACATATGTTATTGTTCACTTTTATTTTCATTATTTTTAAATACTGATTTATGGCTGTATGATTTATTGGATTATTGGAAAACATTTTAAGGGGTTCTCAATGCAGAGGGGACTTTTTTTCATCACTTTGTTATGTTCTACTTCTTTTATCTACTGTCACGTTAGATTAAAAAAGTAATTATACAAAATACTTTTTGTTTTTTGCTGTCATGTCTGCTAACCATTGTTAGCAGTGCCACACTGCCCAACACATCTCTGTTCTGACCTTGGCTGAGTCACACACACGCGCACACACACACGCACACGCACACGCACACACACACACACACACACACACACACACACACACACACACACACAGTGTTCAGTCTAGCTGTGGCGTCATGGTCCACTGGCTTACTTCAGTGAGTAATCACCAACGACTGTCACCTGACAACCCAAACTTTGGCCCAAACAGCCTCCCCTCTGGCTTCCACCAAACCTCCTGGCCCCCTTCTCCCTATAAGATCAACTATACACAACATTCACGGTCACTGCTTGAGTCATGTGTAGAGAAGAGGACCCCCATGTCTCCTCCGGCTTCCATTTCTGTCTCTACTCCTCACTTTCCCTACGCCTGTTGTAGCACTAAGGGAAACCTTCATTATCTAGGGAATGCATTAATCTTGCTTGTTTTGTGGGTGTTAAGCATTTGGGCCACAGGAAGGAAGAGAAAATAGAAATGCATACGTGAAAAGAAGACAAGCGAGAAAATGGCACGACCTATTAGAATCCCCTCTGTTGTATATATTGCAGTGCAGTCTACATTAGTAATTGTCTGTGGACTATTTAACACTGAAGTGCTGAGCTGTTCCTTAACTCTGAACAGAGTTCTATTTTTGAGCAACATCATTGGTTGATGCGAGCGCCATCTAGTGGGCCCGACCCGTACCGAGCGCTTTCATTACGGACGCAGCCGGTTGGTCGTTGGCTGTAATAAAGCCCGTTGTTATTGGCTGGCGTGCTGCTATTCGATTGGTCGGAGACAACAAGAGGGGCGCGGTTACGTGTCAATGTTTATGTAGCCTGTTATGACACTATACTGCGTTTTTTCTTTACAAAAAAAAAAAATCCTAACCTATACCCCTTTTTTGTCCCGTCTAGGAAAATGCAAGTGCACTATTAACCTCAGCGTGGTAACATACACACAAGCTCGCACGGCAGCAGCATTCGGAATGGACGGTGCCATCGGTCCGAAGGGATGTCGGAAGATCCGAGGCTCTCAGATAAGACATTTGCTCGAGGCGAAGGACTTCTTCCTCTTCGACTGCGACGGGGTCATTTGGCACGGCGAGAAGGCGATCACGGGCGCGCCGAGCGTGGTGAACGCGTTGATCCGCCAGGGCAAGAGCGTCTTCTTCGTCACCAACAACTGCACCAGGCCCCGCGAGAACTACGTGCACAAGTTCTACCGCCTGGGCTTCACCGACGTGCACCAGGAGCAGATCTTCAGCTCGTCCTACTGCGCGGCGCTCTACCTGCGCGACGTGGCCAAGGTGCAGGGCAAGGTGTTCGTCATCGGATGCGAGGGCATCCTGGACGAGCTGCGGGAGGCCAACGTGCCCTTCCTGGAGGAGGAGGTCGACGAGCCCCCCCACGCCACCATCTACAACTGCGCCCTGTCCACGGACGTCAAAGCGGTGCTGGTCGGCCACGATGATCAGTTCACCTTTCTGAAATTGGCGAAGGCGTCGTGCTACCTGAGGGACCCGGACTGTCTGTTCCTCGCCACCGACAACGACCCGTGGCACCCGTTGAAAGATGGAAGAATATTACCAGGTATAACTCCCATATATATATATATACACACACACACGTATTCACAGACTGAGCAGGATGACATGTATCTAAGATCATTTAAGTTGCTTTGGATAAAAGCATCTGCTAGATGACAAAATGGTCAATAGTAAATAGGAGGGTTTTAACATGATGCCACGCACATTCCAAGCCGCCATCTTGGTGCTTTTTCACCATTTATAGTAAGAATAATAACTGGTTGTTTGGTTATTCCATCATTCTTGGTCAAGAAGTACCAAGGTGGTGGCTGAACTCATTTTATGGAACTCCAGATCAAATGGCTGAAACCCTCCTATAGTAATAGACTGTGAAACTTATTTTAAGCACGGTGAAATTAATAACATGAGGGGAACTTTAACATTTCCCCCTTTTCCCTCCATCCACAGGCTCCGGATGCCTCACTGCAGCCCTTGAAGTGGCCACCGGCCGCAAGGCCACTGTAATCGGCAAGCCCAGCCCCTTCATGTTCGAGTGCATCTCCAGTCAATTCACAGGAGTGGACCCGGCCCAGTGCCTGATGGTGGGGGACCGCCTGGAGACAGACATGCTGTTTGGATCTAACTGCGGCCTGGACACCATGCTCACCCTCACCGGCGTATCTCAGATGGAGGACGCCGAGGAGTACAGCAGAAGTGAACAGTCCACCAAGCGAAGCTTTGTGCCCGACTATGTGGTCGACACCATCGCAGACTTCTTACCTGCTTTCGAGGAACTGGACTGACTGATTTAATGCATGGAGGTCTATTACACTGTGTAAAGACTATGGATGATGTTGACATCTATTTCATTACAAGTGCAATACAGTCCTGTGTTCTGAAGGGGCACGCTCCCGTCCAAGGTTGTGGGAATCAAACTGTATGCTCGTGACATTGCACTGATTACATAAAATGAAGATTGGGTATGTAAAGATGATGGAGCTTATGAATTGTAACAGTGGTGTTATTTTACAATCTTATGTACATAGGCACTGATTTTTGTGAATACATTACAGCAAGAATAGAACATGTTGCACAGTTCCAAGACCACCCTGTTGTTCCCAATACCTCAGCATTGGCTGCTGTTGTGCCAAGTTGTGGCTTTATAATATCTCTTTGTTAGTGTTCCTATGAGTACAATTCAAACGGGTTCATGGGCTGTGTGTAATATGAATTGTTTTGTGAGGGCACATATCTGCCTGTAATGTTTTTGAACTGTGATGGCCCTAAAGGCAAAGCAACATATGTGGAATTTTCTTAGTATTTATCCTTATTCAGAACTACTCAGTGCAAGATGAAAAATATGGGTTTGGCTGAAACTTGTATGGTTGTAATCTGATATTTGGCTGTGCATGTTTTCAACTTGGGCTCCTCAATGGTTTTTTGTAATTGTTGTGCCGATATTTACATGGGTTATAAATCAGTTAGTAATTACTTTCTAAGACACAGGACAGACTTGCCAGTTGTAATATCTGTGTTCATGTCAGTTCAACTAGCACAATAAATATCCAGTGTCATGAATGTTTCCGTGAGTCATCTTGCGAAGGACATTTTTAAAAAGTTGCACAGAAATGTCCCATTTATTGTAGGGGAACTACACAGAAAGCATTAAATGAATAGAATGCCAAGGTAAACGATAATATTTTAATCATTCAAAACCAGCATTTAATGTAAATGCATTGCCAGTTCATTTGCCTTCTTTCTCAGCCACAATCCCTGAAGAAACATATACTCAATTAATACTCTTAATAGATTATTGCAATGGAACAAACCAAACCAAAACAGCAAAGAAAACCGTTATCCCTTTTGTCTTAAATGTACTCCAGCCTTGACGTATCTAGCTAGTGGCTTCAGGAGGGTAAAATGTGCCTTATTGAATGCTTTATAATGTATCGGGAAAAAAAATAGTGCAGTTTATCCAGCTACTGGTTGAAGAGTACAAATAAATGATGGACTGTCTTGCTGTGTTTGGGAGAACACATGATAGAAACTAATTCTCCCGTACAGTTGACACAGGACAAGCATAAAGTCTATACAGTGTTTAGGAAACACATTTAATATGTACATTTTCAACATGAACCATCTCATACGTTATTCCGTATAATGTCTGTGATGCATTGTGGCAGCACGTGCCCTTGTGTTGATGAATAATGTTGGAGAAAAGAAGCTTTTTTTCTGCAGATAAGGTCCGTGTTGCGTTGACACTGTGCCCGTAGTTCACTCTGGTCCACCACGCTGTGGAAATTCAAGAAGAAAGTTAGAAAGCAGAATTCACGAGAGGTTTGGTTATATACACAAGTTCTAAACGAGATTCACATTCACTGCACTAAAGGGTGAATTATACTTCAGCGTCAAATAGCAAGGAAAAACCCAAATACAAAGGAAGAAACCTTGAGAAGTAAGAAGAGGGATCCTTGGACCACTCTCCCTTGGGATCTCTGAGTTATGCAGGTGACGTAGAGACCCATCGCAGACCTCGGGTGGCTATTCCACACTGAAGTAGAATTCCTTTAGTGTCTTTCTAAATGTGTAGTGGGCCAACTAGTCACTAATAACTAATCTTGTGGCTTTAAGCACAAGATTGCGAACCGTGTGGAGTGTGTGTTGTTGGTGGCTGGTTTAAGCAGCCTCACCTGGTCTGAGTCTAACTGATTGGACTCTGGGGCTGCTGGGTGAGGCTGCACACCTGTGGGGCATTGGCCAATCAAGGCCCACAGGTTAAACCTGCCACCACCACACACACTCAGGAGGAGCGCTAGCATGTACCACCTGCTCTGCCTGTTAAAAACTCCTCAACCTTTACAATAAACCGGTTTAAACCAACATCTGCCTGCTACTGGAGAAGCCCTGGAAAAGCCACTGTAGTTGGCATGTGGCAGGGGAAACTGCCACAGTGTGGTTTACACCTTTCTAATGGGGGTCTTATTGATTTCTTCACAAACATGCATACACACACATCAGAGAGTGGCTGACCTGGATGTAATCCATCTCCTCCATCACCACGGGTCTCCTGCGGTACCTCTGGGGTACCAGCTGGATAGAGGCCAGGGTGTCTGGGAGTCCAGGAAGCCTAGTGAAAGGTGCCGCAGGTCTGCCTAAAGGAGGCGTTATCCCTACCGACAGGGAACCGGGAGAGCTGTGTTGTGGAAGGTTCACCGCCAATACCTCAGAGGCTGGAAGCAAGTAGTGCAGAGGGGCATGTTTAGCACAAGCAATGGTCTTGTGTGCGCGTTTGATTCAATATGAAAGGCATACACTTTCAAGAATGTTTGGGGGAAATACATATATATACACAATACATACAAGTAATGATGCAACTATGAGAAGAGTAAAAACAATCAGAATACATTAAAAAAATAAACTTACCCTTTGGCTTGGGAATGCCGAGCCTGTCAGGAAACCTGATCAGAGGTGCCCGAGGCCTTATAGCCTGAACAACAAATGGGAGAAATTACAGCACAACAAACATCACACTGGAAGGAACAGGACGGTATAGAGGACTGGTACGTTTGGTATTTCATTTGCGACAATAGAGGAAACGTACTAAACTGAACATGTGAATCAAATATGAGCTACAACTCGAGTCTGTCAAGTTCATGCAGTTAAAAAGTTGTCCATGTGGGTTTCCCTGCCATTAGCCTCGCAACATCGATCTTGAGCACTGACACATATAGCGTTATCTGGCATTAACATTTGAATCAACATTGACTTTAGCCTGGCCAAACGAAGCGGCTTGTATCTCCACAAACAGTTGGGCATAACGTCAATACAGATCAACAAGGCCACAGGCAAGGGTGGGCCAATCCGGTACCTTTTATTTACAGTAAATCACAAGTAACTCGTTTCTGGTAACGTATCCTTGACTCGATTACACTAAAAGTAGAGCATATTAATGAAACGGGACGAGTATGAGAGCCATACGGGAGCCCTACCTGAATTACACGGGCGGTGGGGGCTGCCATTTTGGAGCTGACTTTGCTACCCATGATGACCTCGTCCTTTACTTCCGGGTACAAAACCTGCACCGGCCACACAGCACCACAAGGGGGCGGAAGAGAGGCATTATAACTCCGGACCGACACGTTCCCAGGTTATATCTCCCCCATTTCTTTATATTACTGCGTCCTTTTTTATTTTGTTGTGTGTGTATTGTTTGCAGTGTTGTTATTTCCATAGTGTCATGTTTGTAACCGCATGGCAAAATATTCAGTGACGTAATGCTTCCAAATCGAAACCCACCACAGTCTATGGTCGACACACACACACACACACACACACACACACACACACGAGACATGTTAAGACAAATATTAAACAAAAGCCTCAAACCGTATGACATTTGTAGCGGTTTACCATAAAACATATTTACCTTGCTGACAATGTCGTGACCTGGAGGTCGGTCAATATCCGCTCAGGACATGCTCGCGCCCGGGTGTGTTCCTTAATAGATGACGTCTATGAATAGAATACTGATCCCGCTAATCGCACCGCGTCCAGATTGTGTTCACCACCGTTCATTACGGAAAATATTCATAAATGAATAGCTGATATGAGACAAGCACCTGCTACCAACGATGAAACGCCCATACGAAGCCGTCCATTAGATTTACTCAGCCCAGTATAAAAAAAAAATCCACCCGATCACGTGGTCCGGGGGACGCTGCGTCCGGCAGATCACATGATCAAGTGAGAATATGCGAGAATTCAACAGAATCTATCTATTGATCGATTCGTGTCTGAAAAACGGAACTGATGGATATACTAGTCTACTACTATAGCCCCATTTTAGCTACGCTATAGTAACCAAATGACCAGTGGAAAACGACAGTGAACATTGATAAATACAAATTCGTGCTTATCTTGATGTTCTCATTGTGCAACAATTTAAGCCATCCTAGAATTAAGCTGATCATGGAAGCAAGATGTGTGCATAAGTCATTCCGTTGTTTGCAATCACCAGGTTTGAAAATAATTGGAAAGTATACCGAAATGGGGCCATACTAAATAGGTTGGGAGGCATTAGAAATACTAATACAATGCAGCAGTGGACATTTCACCCCAGGCAAATGGCCAAAGAAATCATAGAAAAGCAGCCCACTTTATAAAGGTGTATTTTATTACAGTTTCAAGAAAATGGTCCAGAAGCTACATGGGCTAGTTCCAAATTGGAAATGCAGTGTGTACATGGAATTGCTTTTACATCAGTACAGCTTATTTGTATTAATTTATTTTACAAATCCTTCATATCAATTTAGGAGCTGGCTCCTGTAAGTGGGAATGCGACAGGTGCTGCATTTCCCAGATAGGATCACAATATGACAGATGTACGGCCTGCGGGGATGTGGTACGTTCAGTACTGTTAACACACGGTCACCAGCTTCACAACAGCACCCTGGTAAGACAGTAGGGACCCAGGTCACAGATCTGAACAGCTCAATGGCTCTTCGCCTTCTCAAAGAGGGGCTTGAGTTGCTCCTGGGTGGTGGCCTCCTTCTGCTGCATGAGGTCCGCGTCGCCCTTGGTAACGCCCCAGCTGTCAGGGGTGGCCATTGAGGGGCACAGTGGCCGTCCGGACGCTGGCTTCAGGCCCTCCCAGTAGTCACGACGGGCCCTGGAGAAAACACAGTTTACACAACAGTTATAAATCCATTTGTGTATTTATCTTTTGAGGTGTAATGAAAGTTCTCAGAGACTCTTCTCACCTGGCTCTGACCCATGGCTTGGTGTGCATCTCCAGGCCAGCGCCCCACAGCCCATGTTTCTCTGAGGCGGCGGGCAGGCACCCCCTCTCGGCGGCCAGCTCCTCCGCCACGGCCCTGATATGGTAGGGCTCGAAGCCACAGCAGCCACCGATGAAGCGGATGCCCACGTTGTAGGCCTCCCTGGCATACTGGTGCATGTCCCAGCGGGTCAGGATCCTGGGCTCCAGTCCTAAAAACACAAGTATGTGTCAACTCACACCATGTGACCGACCATATCTTCACCTGACAATGTGGTGAAAGCTCCAGCAGAGAGCGCCCTGCATCGAGTTTTGTCAAGCAGCCAGTATAGCTATTTTGTTATTAGAACAGGATTGCGTAGTGCAAATATTGAAAAATAAAAAAAAGCGCATGATAGCTAACCGAAGGGGAACTCTGGCAGGTCGATGAATCCCTGGCAGCTGCAGTCAGGGGTGTGGAATGCCAGCGGCTGCACCATGTAGTGTGCTTTAAGACCAGCCTTCTCCACGCCCTCCTTCATCATCTTCACAGTCTTCACACAGGTCATGGGGTCAAAGTGGCAGTTGATTCCCACAATATGGGCACCTAGTGGGCCAGAGAGCAAGGTTAAAGACTGTTAAAGGAATTTGGATTAAACCAAAATGTGTGGTCAACATAAATTTTAGTTTTCAGTCACTTATGCCAAAATAGCAGAGAGTTGCTCATAACTACAGCGTGGAGGCCACGTCGACAGGTCTATTCGGAGAGCTTTGTACCCACCAGCCTTAACCAGCCTGACGGCACAGTCCCCGGGGGAGACTCCATGCATGTCCCCGTCCGGTCCGATGCACAGGGAAGCAGCCACCGGCTTCCCCGTCTCCTTCAGCATCTGCACAGCCCACTCCGCCTCTTCAACATGCTCAAAGTACTGCAGGCGGGAGACAGGAGATACGTTAGCACACAAGGACAAGCAACCACCCCACCTCCTCTGGAACACGTGTCAATTATGTCTCAACCAGCAAAACCACGGTTCTACGACGGGTTACGTTCACTGTACCTCAGCAATCAGGAAGTCCACGTCTTTCTTGACAAACACGTCCAGCTGTTTCTTGAAGATGGCCTTAACCTCGGTTTCACTCTTGCAACTCAGGTAAGAAGGCGTCTGAGACACGCCCCCGGCAACCAGACCATCACCCTCATTGGCCACCTCACGAGCTAAATCACAGGCCGCCTCGTTGATTTGGGCTCCCTGAAAATGGAATTTAGGAAGAAGGAAATGGCTTGAGCCAATGACGACGCGTCGAGTAAGATGGATATGACAGATACAGCAGACCAAGTCATGCCACTTTCTGAAAGACAAACAGAAGCAGCTGTCCTGGTCAACTAGGGTCCATATGCTTTTGGAAACACTAATGTTTTGAAATGAGAGGCCCCCTTTCCATCAACCTACGGTGAAGCCAAGTGTGTTGCCCCTGTTCTCCAGTTTGTCATCACTGGCGTAGAATGTGAAGGTCTGCATAACGTTGGACCCAGCCCTCAGGAACTCCCTGTGCAGCTGTCGCACTGGGGAGGAAAAAAAACACAAGACAAAACGTGTCCTTGACTGCCCTGCAGATGATCAAGTGTCACCGAATCCCGTTCAGCACATTCATTGGACACAACCATGGACATATTTCAAATATCATCTTTGAAGATTGTCTAGTAGTTCTACTAAGACATTTAAAAAATAAAAATAAAAAATAAAAAAATAGTGCACGGGGGTCCTCCTTACCCGCTTCTGGGTGCTCTGCAGCGGCTTCAGGGGTCCAGGGTCCAGCCTTGACATATCCCCTTTTCTCCAGGGCGAACACAAAGCCACCATCTCCGATCACGATCTCGCCGGCATCAAGGCGCTCCAAAATGCCCTGCAACGACGATCCTAATTAACGCGCGTGGTTCACGGTGCGTGCAAGTCCCACGTGCGCAACAAAGCGCGCGTGCGTGGAGAGTGCCACGTCCTGTGCAAATAGCCTACTGCACTTTTAAGGTCAAGATTGTTTGCAAAAATAAAATAAAAAGACAGCTAAAATGGTGGGGAAACAAATCTGAGTGACTGTAAGCTTTTGTTACTAGATTCTAGGTCATTTTCACGCGTTTGACAATCGCCGCTGCCAATGAAGCATTGCGTGCACGGACTTACCTTGACAACGAAAGAGTCATTATCAAAGGTAAGGCGCATTCTTAAGTCAACAGCGCGTGCGTCGGAAAGCACAGAGACATGTCTCCCTTGTGCTGTGCCAAGACCACATTTATCAGAGACCAGAACTAAATGCATACATAAAATAAAGATTATAAATGTAATTGATTGAAACAAAAATTGATATTTAAAAAAAAAAAAAGACCCAACAGGCAGTTAAAGGGCTGGAATATGTTAGATGTGCAGAACATATACGCATACCTTCTGTCCTGAGGGTGCCATAATTCCACAAGCTCCGTGCACCCCTGACCGCCGAGACTGTGAGGGGTTCGAGTGTCTTGGGGTGCAGGCGGACGGCCTATATATAAAACGCACCAGGGGAGGGGTCGGACAACACACGCTTCTGATTGGCAAGATGCAAGTTGCACAACTTGAAGTTTCATTACCCTCCCCGCGCTCTGCGAATGCGAGTATTGTGCACGTTTTTTTTTTCTGGGTTAGGCTTAACTTTTTATGGGTTTGTTTACAGATTTTCTTTAATTACTGGCCCCGAGGAAACACATTAAAGGGGAACTTCGACGCTTTTCAACCTATCATTTCAATGTGGGTAGAATATGCAAATGAACAATGTCTTTTCTCTTACGATGTGGGTGGCCATGTTGTAATGACGTCAAATGACAGTGAGGCTTGAACTGTGGGTTGAGAAATCGTACCCGAGTTTCCTACTAGGAACTCAGAGTTGACGCGTTTTATGTGATTTTTCAGAGTAGGAAGTCGGAATAATCTGATATTTTGCATCTGCGCCCCAGAGACACAGAGAGAATTGGCAACAACTGTTATGTAATCAATATTACATTATGGGTGGCATAATGTAACATTCACTTCACATTAAACACACTGCAGTAAGAATTAATTATTAAATGTATGTTTATTAATTCACACAGTGCTGCTCTACTCAAAGAGCGGTTTTAGCTGCTACAAGTGCTTGTTCCATAATTCAAGAAGAAGAATGATGTTCGTTACCCTTCCTTCCCTCCTTCCTGGTTCTCTTGCCTCTTATCATTTCACCAATGAGAGACAAGGTTCTTCTTGTTCTTGTTCTTTTTTTTAATTTTATTTTTTGCTTTGCTGCTTGGAACTTCTCATGAGGACTTGGCCTTCTTCTGCATCTCCACCACATGCGTCATCTCCTGGGTGCTGGTGGCTTCCTTGTGCTGCAGGAGGTCTGCGTGGCCCTTGGTCACTCCCCATCCCTCTGGGGAGGACATAGACGGGCACAGGGGACGTCCTGATGCAGGCTGCAGCTGCTCCCAGTAGTCACGACGGGCCCTGGGTAGACACGCAGATATACCACAGACGTGGAGTTAGTACCGCATGATGTTCACATGACCCATTCATTTTGTTAAATGCATTTTTAGCAATGACAAAGGCAAGATCTCGACAGACGTAATAAGAGAGAAAGTTTAAAAAACCAAGTTGCACCGTTGCATCTTCTGTAGGTGCTCAACACAACTTGTAAGGTGTGTTCGGACACTAGACTCTGACTGTCTAGTGTGGCTTTTCTTTTGGTGAAACCCACCTGGCTCTGACCCATGGCTTGGTGTGCATCTCCAGGCCAGCGCCCCACAGCCCATGTTTCTCTGAGGCGGCGGGCAGGCACCCCCTCTCGGTGGCCAGCTCCTCCGCCACGGCCCTGATATGGTAGGGCTCGAAGCCACAGCAGCCACCGATGAAGCGGATGCCCACGTTGTAGGCCTCCCTGGCATACTGGTGCATGTCCCAGCGGGTCAGGATCCTGGGCTCCAGTCCTATGAGTAGACGATAGGTAAGGTGAGTTTAGGTCTACTGGTTATTTGGGATCCAGCAGTCCTACTATGTTTTAGCAGAACGTCTGAGGCGAGACGGCACAGAGCCTGGGCCCGGAAACCAACGACTGCAAGGGGTGGAGTTATGTTTCCTACCGGAGTGAACTCTGGCGAGTGGATGAAGCTTTCAGCTTTTACAGTTTACTACTGCTGGCCGAGTTTGTGTTCAGTAATTACGAACTTACAGATCCCCGCCTCTAGCAACATCATTGGTCGAAACAAATATGAAGCAAAAGAACGTGAAACGCCCCGTTCACCCAGATTTGAGCTTGTTTGCCATCAGACTTTAGATATTAATCTAAAGTCTGATTTGTGAGACTGGGGCTACTGTAGCCATGCTCGAGTTGTCATTGATGATTGTGAAAGTAATGTACACTACCGAAGGGGAACTCTGGCAGGTCGATGAATCCCTGGCAGTTGCAGTCAGGGGTGTGGAATGCCAGCGGCTGCACCATGTAGTGTGCTTTAAGACCAGCCTTCTCCACGGCATCCTTCATCATCTTCACAGCCTTCACACAGGTCATGGGGTCAAAGTGGCAGTTGATTCCCACAATCTCGGCACCTGAAAATACGAGAAACATTGGATTAAGGACATACCACATCAAATAAAATAGATCAGGAGAGACATGTAAATGTTCAATGGAAAAGTAAACAGAGTTCAATGTCTCCTTCCATTCGCCCACTGATTGTGACAACTCTGAATATTAACACACACAACCAGTGAGCATAAAACAATGGATAACGCAATGTACTCACCGGCCTTGACCAGCCTCACTGCACACTCTCCGGTGGAGACGCCATGCATGTCTCCCTCAGGTCCGATGCACATGCAGGCAGCCACCGGCTTGCCACTGGCCTTCAGCACCTGGACGGCCCACTCTGCCTCCTCCACATGCTCAAAGTACTGCAAGGTGGGCGACCACAACATGATAAATGTTCTCATTCAAATTCAGCTTAACTTAAAAGTTCAATATGTAACATTTTTTTATTTGAAATGTGCTCTAAAACACATTCTGTCATGTAGACAGCAACTTTAAGGCTACATGGATCTCCGACTGCAGCAGCATAGATAAATCTTATGTTATGTTTTTTGAGGGTGGGCGGGGTTTGGAGTAGGGAGAGGGAGGGGTGAGGAGCAGAATGTTTTTCTTTTTTCTAAATGCACACTGGAGCTAGCTTGAATATTGTACCTTTTAAACCGGACGTAATATGTAACTCTCTATGCTCCTATACCTCGGCAATCATGAAGTCCACATTCTTCTTCATGAAGACATCCATCTGTTTCTTGAAGATGGCCTTGACCTCGGTCTCACTCTTGCAGCTCAGGTAGGAGGGGGTCTGGGAGACTCCGCCGGCCACCAGGGCATCTCCCTCATTGGCCACCTCTCTGGCGAGGTCACAGGCAGCTTCATTCACCTGGGCACCCTGGGAGAATGATGGTGGTCAAGAGGTCATTGAGGATGGCATTGACCTATGCCAATAAGGATCATGAATTAACTCTATGGATAGATTTGAGGTTTTTTGGGGGTGTTTTTTGTACTCACGGTGATCTTCAGGGACTGACCCCTGTTCTCCAGTTTGTCTTCACTGGCATAGAAGGTGAAGGTCTGCATGACGTTGGACCCTGCCCGCAGGAACTCCCTGTGCAGCTGGCGGACTGTAAACATACAGGTTACATGTTACAGATGAAACAACACAATGCTCCATGTGTAGAGCTGTGTCTCATGGTACCGGTGGCAGTGTTTGAACGGCATGTGTGTGAACCTGTGTGTCTGTGTGTTTAAATGTGTGTGTGTGTGTGTGTGTGTCTGCATGCATGCCAGTGGATGTATGTGTGTGTGGTATCCTGCTGTCATGCGTGCATGTGTGTGGGAAATAAATGTGTGTGTCTGCATTTGTGTGTGTGTGTGTGTATGTGTGCATTTGTGTGTGTGTGCGTGTGTGTGTGTGTTTCTTACCAGCCTCAGGGTGTGTGTAGGCAGCCTCAGGAGTCCAGGGGCCAGCCTTGACGTAGCCCCTCTTCTCCAGAGCAAACACAAAGCCTCCATCGCCAATCACCACCTCGCCAGCGTTCAGACGCTCAAGGATCCCCTGTTGGCAGACACACAGAGAGAGAGAGAGAGTCACTACCTGTTAAAACACAGATGCTGGCCTTACAGCAAGATGGTACTGGTGTGGTCTTAGAGTGGATGAGGGTATGAAGATGAATGCAGTAGTAATAGTAATAGTAGTATTAATGGCACGTCTAAAGATGCATTACGACAGACTATTGTAACATTTGATGATGTAATAACAAGTGGTTGTATACGGTGAGATCTAGTTGATCTCACCAATCACCAATTTCTGCACACCCTAAATCTTGAAATCTAAATGCATTGCGTTTAGGAAATCAATACATGTAATGGTTGTTCACATTATCTCTTTATGCATACATCAAGTGTACACACACACACACACACACACACTTTTCCCTGACTAGTCTAGCCTCAGGACCCACATGTGTCATTAAGTCACGACCCAAAAATATAAAAATTATTTACCAATATTGCAGTAATCAACAATGCCTTCGTGTACTGTTTAAAACATTGAGTGAATAAAAAGCTGCAACAATTGGGGCTAAACTCAATTGAAATAGTAAGCCATTGAAACATCTTTCTAAAGATTAAGGTTTTTCATATGCTCAGCGACCCTCTCAAAATGACCCACTAGTTGAGAATCACTGCCCTAGTCAATCGAACATACATTACAAAACTTCAGATGTGTGGTGGAAAACACCTGACACAAAAAATGATTTGGTAATGCTAAAATAAGACGCGAGAAAAAAATTGATGATGCAGATGGCTCAATGCATACCACCACCATCCCCCAATACGTGTCCTATTGATGTATGTGTGGTCTGTGCTGCAGGGGCATCCTGCTTACCTTCTTGCTTGGTGCCATGTCTCTTTCTCAGCCTCAGTTACAAGCACTTGGTAGCAGTGAAACCTTGTGTGTGACCCAGCGAGGGGCGAACATCGTCTTTTATAACGGACAGGTGACGCCACCCCGCGAGGCCGCTTCTGTCACTTATTGACACGTGGCTCAGTTTGCCGTTGCACAACACTAGCTATGGCACAATCTGGTCGGAGATGGGGCAGCGCTGGTGAACGAGTTATGTGAGGTGTATCAATTAAGTATCAATGCGAGGGCAGCACAGGGCTGCCCTCGCATTGATACTTAATTGATAGTTTTTAAAAAGTCTAATGAAAAGAATGAAACGTACTGTGGACCTTACAATAGATTTCTGATGTATTTCTGGTGTAGCAGATGTGTGTTTCAGGGGTATGGTGGTGTAGTGGATGTGTGTTTCAGGGGTATGGTGGTGTAGTGGATGTGTGTTTCAGGGGTATGGTGGTGTAGTGGATGTGTGTTTCAGGGGTATGGTGATGTAGCAGATGTGTGTTTCAGGGGTATGGTGATGTAGCGGATGTGTGTGTTTCAGGGGTATGGTGGTGTAGCGGATGTGTGTTTCAGGGGTATGGTGGTGTAGTGGATGTGTGTTTCAGGGGTATGGTGGTGTAGCAGATGTGTGTTTCCTTACCACTGAACGACTTCTTCAGTCAGAGACACATGAGATGTAATATGGTGACCGAAAACCTTTGACCAAGGAGGTTAACACACACACACACACACACACACACACACACACACACACACACACACACACACACACACACACACACACAGAAGGCACGCACGCACTAATGCAAGCACACACTACATGTATTTATTCATGCACTCACACACACACAAATTGTTTCCAAGGTTATTATTATTGTGGTGTTAAAATATTCCCTTTTGGCCTCCTTGTATTCAACTGACGCAGGCATGTAAAACTGTGGTCTGTTTGTTAAACAACGCTGGTCTCAATACTACAACTTCACATGATCAGTGCAAACACGGCTTCTGGGGTTCAGAATACTAGTCTTTCTCTCGCATGTAAAAGACACACACGTGCACACACTGGCATGTGTGCACAAACATAAACACACTCAAAGAGTCACATATTCACAAGTTTGTTGGCCTTGAGTTTGGCAGTGCTGGCAGTACCGGAACAATCTGGTTTAAAGGAGAATGTTGCAAGCGAGCCTCGGCTCTTTATCGACACAGGCAAAGTTCAGGAAGAGAGAACAAGCCCAAAACATGAACAGAAATATATAAACCATAGGCTTGCATAAGCATTGATGGTATGTAGAAACTATGTTTTCTATATTTTCTTTTTCTTTTTAAGAAGCATGATTTATTAACCTGGAATAGCAGTCACAAACATGGATTTGGGTTGATTTCTTCTTCTTGCTGTTGCTATTTTGCTATCTATTCCATAGTGTTTCACCGCTCACCTGATTATCTTAGATAGCAGAAAGTTACAAGAAGATTGTATATTGGAATGAGTGTATGTGTGTGTATGTATGTGTGTGTGTGTGTGTGTGTGTGTGTGTGTGTGTGTGTGTGTGTGTGTGTGTGTGTGTGCATGCGTACGTGGGTGTGTGTGTGTGTGTGTGTGAACGTGTGCCTGTTGCAGGGGGGTGTATGGGTGTGGGTTTATATGAGGGAAACCATG
>OOFB01017068.1:0-12803 GCA_900323305.1 Trachyrincus murrayi | reverse complement strand
GCTGTCTGAGGCAGAGGCCTCCGTAGCCTCGCCTTTCACCTCCAACACGAACAACATCAGCTGTGTGCCCCTGCTCATCAGGTAGACACACACACACACACACACACACACACACACACACACAGAGACACACACACACACACAGAGACACAGAGACACACACACAGACACACACACAGAGACACACACACACAGAGACACACACAGACACAGACACACACACACACGTTGAACTTTGCGGAAATGTAAGACTCCATACTCTGATCTGACTTGTTTTTGATCGTAAATGTGAATGTGGATGCCTTTACAGTTACAGTATGAACTCACACTAGAGTTCCAGTGTGACCCTACAGAGTTCCTCCATGACGGGATGTCTCTCTGTTCCCTGCAGGGAGGGTCGGTGTTCCTTGGTGACGTCGTTCAGCCTGTTCAGATACATGGCCTTGTACAGCCTCATCCAGTTCTGCTCCGTGCTCACCCTCTACACAGTGAGACTCCCCTGTTGTGGGACTTTGAAAAAGGGTTTACTGTTGACTAAAAGGTGCTGTAGGTAACATTTAAGAGATATCGTTTGAGTGTAATCTGGTAGAAATGCCATAGCAATCCATCAGCTATTAGTGAGTGAAGTGCTGTGCTGTGAGAATATCTGTTGACTGCGCCTGCCTCAGTATGAGACCATTTAGACTTTAGACCGCTCCCGGCTCATTTCTGACCAATCAGGGAAGAGATGCCCTGATTGGTCGAGGGTGCTCTTTTCCACTCTCTCTCCCTTTACTACTCTCTCATCTTACCTACAGCACCTTTAACCAATAAGCCCAGTGGGGTTCCTTGTTATTTCAGCCAGCCCAACTAAACTACAGAAAGCGTAATGCGTTTTGTCACACTGTTTATGTAGGTGAAGACCAACTTAGGGGACTTGCAGTTCCTGTTCTTTGACCTGTTCCTTGTGACCCTGCTGGCCATTGTGATGGGTCGAGGGGGTCCAAGTGAGGACCTGCACCCCCGCAGACCCCCGGCCAGCCTGATAGCCCTGCCCATCCTGGGCAGCCTGCTCCTGCACACCTTGTTCAACGTCCTGGGGCAGACGGCCGCCCTGCTAATCACCACCTCCCAGGACTGGTCAGCAGCTTGCTCCTCTCATTATTAGAAACAACACACTTTATTTATCATGTCATTAAGGAGCAGTAGGGGTTAGACAGTACAGAGACAGGTCATTAAGGAGCAGGTAGGGGTTAGACAGTACAGAGACGGGTCATTAAGGAGCAGGTAGGGGTTAGACAGTACAGAGACAGGTCATTAAGGAGCAGGTAGGGGTTAGACAGTACAGAGACAGGTCATTAAGGAGCAGGTAGGGGTTAGACAGTACAGAGACAGGTCATTAAGGAGTAGGTAGGGGTTAGACAGTACAGCGACAGGTCATTAAGGAGCAGGTAGGGGTTAGACAGTGAATACAGAGCCATTTCTTAAAGTTCATATTATCTACCCCCCCCCCCCCCCTCTCAAAGGTATGTCCAGCTCAACTCCACACAGTCTGGAGCTGCCAACTTGCCCAACATGGAGGACACGAGCATCTTTGCCTTGTCTGGCTACCAGTACATCTTCATGGCTGTCGTGGTAACCAAGGGCTACCCGTACAAGAAGCCTCTCTACCACAACTGTAAGCACAGGCAGGCGCTGTGGTGCAGCACCGTGGTGTTAAACCTGCTCATACAAACTGATTCTGTTCTCCCACTCGTCTCACAGATCTATTATATATATATATATATATATATATATATATATATATATATATATATATATATATATATATATATATATATATATATATATATATATATATATATATATATAGTAGTTTGTAGAAGTATCCACATGATGGTATATATATGAATATGTATATATGTATATGTGTCCCCTCAGTCATCTTCCTGGCCTTGCTGCTGGTCTTCCTGGGTGTGATGAGCTGGCTGGTGTTGTATCCCGGTCATGTGTTCAGCAGACTGCTGCAGCTCTACGACTTCCCTGACATGAACTTCAAAATGCTGCTGGTTGCCGTGGCAGCACTCAACTTCCTCACCTGTTTCCTGCTGGAGGTGTGGCTTCTTTATTCTACCCTCCATGCATCCATGCATCCATGCATGCATGTGTTTTGTTGTTCGTCAGCTATTTTGTATCAAATCAATCTATACTCCCATCTCTGATCTATAATCATGCTGTACTAACATACTATGTTGCACATAGTAAAGAAGAAGCACAGACGGCATCCTTGTGTGTACATGATGGTGGTTGTGCGTGTAGCGGATGTTATTACATGTTAGATAACCCCGCGGATGTCCCTCCTCTCAGGTGCTGGTCGACCAGGGTGTGCTGAGCTGCCTGCGCTGGGTGTGCAGGAAGCGTGTTTCTAAAAAGCAGTACAAGCGCCTGGACGAGCTGTTGGCAGAGTCTCCCTCGTGGCCGCCCCTCAACCAAGCCCTGCCGTCGTCTCAGTACACGAGGATAGCACTGAGCTAGCGTTTGCCCGCCTGCCCGTTTTTTTTGTTTTTTTATTTTCTTCTTTTGGGGACACAGAGGGTTCTGACTTTGGTTTGGTTGGTCCATTCGAATTGAAGTCGTTAAAGTGCACTATTCTATTAATGCTATTTATATAAATTTTCTACTTCTTGTATAATTGAAATAGTGTTTGGGTTTGACCGTTTTTGTCGGCTACATTATCGTATAATGAAAGCACAAACAATTGCCCCAAAGGGGTTTCCCAGCAAACAGACTGATTCATGAATCAAAGTGAGGTCTTTCTGCAGTCGTGCACCATATATAGCTCTAGGCTGTGATCTTACAGACTCCTTATTGGGCATTATATCAGTGAATCTGAATCAGAAACATGTAATTTCTTTCATGTCATGTATGGGGTTTTCATGCACAATGTGTCGATGTGTAATGACGCCAAAGATTAAACGAGGAAAACGCTAGACCAGGGGTGAAAGTACTTGTATCGCTATATTCATGTATATGTCAGTATATTCATTGTACTCCGACATCCATATCCTGTATGTAGTGACTAGGTAGATTATGGTTTTATTTCAGTACCAATCTGAAGTAGCGTCACCTAACCCAGTTTCTGCTTGGTTCAAATTGTTGCCTGCCAATGTCACTTGCTATAGTATGCAGTGTACACAGACATTTGACTTTAATGATGAATTAGATCATTGCAATATTAACATTGATACTGGCCTTAAATATTAGTGTCAAATACAAATATACAAATAATGAGCAAGCAGGTAAACCGCTAGTTCAAAATCAATAACACGGATGAGTCATATGATCAGAGGCTTGTGCTTGAAAATGATTCAGGAAGTTACCAGTGAAATGTGTTGAGGAGAAAAGATGAATCCTGTGATCTTCTGATGGGCCAACGATTGTGATTGTTCACCCCTCCTGTATTGCTTATAGAGTACAGTATTCTAGTCTCCACGACGCATGTCTGGACAGAGAAGTGATTTGGAAACTTAAGACATAAAACTTGTATTGTACTGATATTCATAAGCTACTATAGGCCTATATGAATTATATTATATATTCGTGCTTCCAATCATCAGTGCTAAAAGTGTAGTTATATATTAAAGTATATATAAAACCATACATTACATCACCATGTTTCTGGCTCAAAGTGCAGGTGCATCTGATCTTTATTCTAATAAAAGATAATTTGGTCTTGGGCAGTCAAGTCCATAACCAAAAATGTCCACATTTCATGTCTTGAGCATACATGATTTCAATGTTTTAATTTGAAGGCCTTAAAGACATCACAGCAAGACAATTATTGCTGTGATGAATTTGTTTTGACATTAAAACAAGTGTCACGCATTACGGTCGATTTCACGTTCATGAGAATTATCACCTGTCCACGCGGAAGGGAAAATACAGAACAGATTTTTTGAAAATGATTTATTAAATCTGTATTTACAGGCAGTTTACCTTCTAACCGAGAACCCGACACAACAAGCCATGTACTTTCAGCTGGGTTTCAGAGGAAAAACACTGTAGCGTAGCATTAGTTCCAACATTTCCTAACAGTTTGACACTCTCTGTAACTCGCACACACACAGGAAGAAGGGTTGAGACACAGGAGGCCCAAACTCAATCCTAAACTCCACTTGCTGAAGTCCGGCACAGGGATGTGCTAGCCTGAGAAATTACCTGAGTGCATCTGTGATGAAGCCAAGAACACCACATTGGACACACCAGCACACCAGATTACTTTCTATTCTGTACATATCTCCTCTGCATGTTTCACTCTGCCACTATAGCATCATGTTAGACCATTGGGAAACCGTCCTCCAACAGTGAACCCGAAACCACACCGGGATGGGGTTTCGGGTTCACTTGACACTAGCATCACTTGACATTTGAAAGTCAACAACATTAACTGACATCTCATTGTGCATTTTGCCGAGCATTAAGTATTGTGCCAAATCTTCTCCCTTTTACGACTACGGACATACACTGCTTGCACGCTCAGACCCAGTTGAGGTGAAAGGAAAAAAAAATTACAATCTTGGTTCAATTCATTCATTCAGTCTCCTGCTGGGACCTGAGTCAGTGAAGAACAGAGGCAGGCCTGCAGCTCACAGCAGACGCTTCATGAGGTACAGCGGGCGTCTCGTTCTGAAACCAAAGGCTGCTGGTCAACATACAACTTGACAGTCTGGACACGAATGAATGCGTTTTAAAAAAGAATCCTGTTCTAAAGTTGTCTCAATTAAAATGGGGATTTGGTCATGACATAACGAATCTGCATTCGAATGGACGAGACGTCTTTGTGGTGTCTGTTTGAATTTTAACTAAAAATGAGGACATTTCAGGGAAGCAGAATAAAGCACAGGTAGAAAGCTACTGCATACAAGACATAAATAATCTATTTCCCACAGACCGCTGTCTCCGTTTTGTTTTACACAAAATGGCAATATACAAGTAATTAAAAACAAAAAGAAAATTAAAACAATGAAACAATACCGCATGAATAAAAAAAGACAGCAAGGGCCTGGGTTAGGTAAAGGTGTTATTGCAGAGGACCACCCGGTCCAAACGAAACCAGCTTATCGGAGGTTTCTTCAGAACCAGCCCTCCTCGCCAAGCCTCCATCACACAGAGGCCCGCATGGCTGCAGTCCGTCGGGAACCGAGACACCAGAGGCACCCTGTGAGAGCCGAGTCCCGGGGCGACATGGGGAGGGGAGTGTGGTGCACGGGTCTGGGTGGGGGGGCTGGGTGGGGAGACTGGACTGGTAGACCTGCTTGGTGAACTGGGGCTCGTCATCATCATCATCATCATCATCATCACAGTGGGTCCTGAAGATGGTCTTTAATCACAGTGTCTGACAGACTGGAGCTGGGGAAGAAGAGAGCATCTCTTTCCTTTTTTCCATGAATGTCAAGAGTCCTTTGCTTCGCTCCTAACCCCGGCCATACTGCCGGCAAAAACAAAGAGGCAACAAGTGGCGTAGCGGTGTCCACCGTCAGCCCCGGCGTCCACCGTCAGCCCCGGCGTCCACCGTCAGCCCCGGCGTCCACTGTCAGCCCCGGCGTCCACGTCAGCCCTGGCCTGCGGACCTCCAGCCAAAAGGTCCGCAGCAATAGTGACTCTTAGGCGTGTTCCCGCAGCTCCGAGGAGCCGGGCCACTGTCCTCGTCTTGGCGTCCTTGTCCCCCGTCCTTGTCGGCTGATTATCTAGGCTGCCGGAAGCCCTGCGTTCCATCAGGCCCCGCGGGCTGGCGGACTGCGTGACTGTTTGATCGGGTGTCGGCGGAGGGTGAGGTGGAGTTAGCACGCCCGGGCCTTTTATGTAAAAAAAAAACATATTCCGAGGTTTAGCAACATTGCGAGCCACGTCACTCAAGATGTTAATGTTTCTGTTAATGTTAACGCGTAACACTTAACACACGTTAACACACGTTAAATATCTTCTACACTTCCTCGCTGCTTAACACACAAACTCTTTACTCCAGTTAGCAGCAACATTAATTAACAGGTACCAATCAACCTGGTTAAACATGGCCGTTAAGGACCTCCATGTGGATCATGGGCATATTTTCATCTGTTATACAATAAGCATCACTGACACTGTTCTATCGTTTCCTCTAACCAGTCTCTTCTATTATTCCCACAACACCACAAATACATTTTACAATTTTTTAACCCCCACACATTCACACACACAAATCTGATTTTAGGAGGCCTATTTTAAACTTGTGATTTGTAATCGTTTTGACAGCCCTAATTATGATTATATATTTGAATTGTAATAAACACGGCATCTTCAAAGTCAGCACTGTCATTATTTGTAACAACATTTGTAAGAGTTACGGGCAAAGCTGAAACAGTCGTGACATTCGTACTTGTCCGCGTTGGACTTCTCCTGAGGCGATTCTTCTGGGCTGGCGCTGCCCAGAATTCTCTTCCTGGCCTCTGCGTACTCCGCCTCGCGCTGGGCCAGAGACTTGACCTGTGGCGTGGGCCGGTTCTGGTTCAGAGGAGACCCCAGGGAGCCGTTGGTGGAGGGCCGCTTTAAGATGCGGATCTGGGGTGGGGGCGCCGCTGGCAGAGCGTCGTCCTGGATCACGATGGCTGTCTTTAGCGGCGACCGTGTGGAGCTATTATTCAACACTCTGGAGGGATGGGTCAGAAAATATTGATTTGTTTTTTTGTGCAATGACTGGACTCCTTCACAAAAAGCCACTGATTTAAAGGGGAACTTTAAGCGATTTTCAACCCGCTTTGTGTCATTTCAATGTGGGTAGTATATGCAAATGAACAATGTTCACCTTTCCTCCATGTTGCCTGCACCCAGATCTCCCCCGCATACTTTTATCACCCGGCGTCACCTTACCCGCCATCTTACCCCAACTCCGTCATCGACTCCCCAGAGACTCAGAGAGCATCGGCAACAAACGCAGGCATTTTTTCCCACACTATTATCCCTTATGCGGATAAGATAGAGACAAGGTTGAAAATCTGCTGAGTTCCCCTTTAAACAGAGTTTACCGGTATGCTGGAGCCCTTACCTTTCTCTCTGGCTGATTCTGAGCTTCTCTTCTAATCTCCTTTCCATTTCCTGTTGAGAAGAAAACAACAACAACAACATAATCAACAACAATATAACCATCATACATGTGTGTTGTGTGAAAGGCAGGTTTGCAAGTAGCAAGCAAGTTGGGAGCCTGATGGAAACCCTGGGTTCAGTTACAGGCTATTTATAAAAGTCATGGAAGAGCCACTACTACAAATCACACAAACTCACATTATAGACGAGGGGGTCGCACACCAACACAACAGCTAAGACACTTTTTTTTTAACAAGACCCCCCACAGCGTTGACTGACATTATAAGAAGGCGCAACATGTTAGCCCAGAGTGGCTAGCTGAACACGGCTAGCTGCCTCGAGTCGATGAGCAAGCTAGCCCGTTTGGTTTCGTTTTCTCGTGAAACTTTTGTTTGAGAGTTTGTGAACGCAAGACCATCTTAATAGTCGATCCGAGTAACACTTAACCAACAACCTTTACCGTCTCCCCAAAAAAGCTTGGCATGTTAGCCAACTATTAACTTAAGTTTAGCTGCCATGCTAACCTAGCCTAGCGCGTCGCCAAGTTGACCGAACCGCCTCCGTTAACTGGTAACTGAACACATTTCAACCCATTCCCGAGACTATTATGTTATACGTTTTGTTATATGACCAAATCATGTTTACAATGAGAAACATGGGAAACGCTAGCGGTGCTTCAGCCGTCGTCCGTCTTGAGCTAGCTCCCACAGCTAGCTCGTACAGCTAAGCTAGCGTGTCGGTGGCCTCCGTGATGTGGCGACCACCGTATCTTTTATCTTTTTTTAAATCCTTTTTGTCCTACAACGGGATTTACAAACGGCGTGAAGCTACGCGTTTGTTTGAAACCTCGAGTGCGAGTTACCCGACTCCTTACCCCGCTGTCGGCAGCTTCCTCCCAACTCTCCGCTACTTCTTCATCCATGACACATTCTGCTCAGCCACGCCGCAGCCCTCCCAGCAGAGCCATGGAGGAACGGTCGCGTCAACCCCACTCACCGGCGGGCCAATCATGAGGCCGCGGGGAAGAGGGACGTCTGGGGCCCGGGTCGTGTTGGGACGTCTGGGGCCCGGGTCGTGTTGGACCGTGCTGGGAGGACGTGGAGAAGAGGGACGTCTGGGGCCGGGTCATGTTGGACCGTGGAGAAGAGGGACAGCTGGGACCGGGTCGTGTTGGACCGCGCTGGGAGGACGTGGAGAAGAGGGACGTCTGGGACCGGGTCGAGTTGGGAGTCTGGGACCGGGTCGTGTTGGACCGTGGAGAAGAGGGACGTCTGGAGCCGGGTCGTGTTGGACCGTGCTGGGAGGCCGTGGCGAAGAGGGACGTCTGGGACCGGGTCGTGTTGGACCGTGGAGAAGAGGGACGTCTGGGGCCGGGTCGTGCTAGACCGGGTCATGTTGGACCGTGGAGAAGAGGGACGCCTGGGACCGGGTCGTGTTGGACCGGGTCTTGTTGGACCGGTTCGATACCCCATGGACCACGCTACAAGCAACCATAACATATGGGTCATCAGACTAGAAGATAAGGGCCTATTAAGAGCGAAAGGAGAAAAATAAGAGTGACGAAAAGATCAACACAATGCTTTGATAGCAATATAAGCAGTTATGAATAAATAAAGTACATAGTGGTAACATTATAAAAGAATTAGTTGCATGCAAGCGCAAACAAACTAGTATAGACACGTGAAGAAACGGAGGCAAGGGAGTTTTAGCCTGGCATCGCCAGACCAATTCGCAAATGCGTATTATGCAGATAATACGATAGATAATAATAGATAATAATATTGTATTATCTGCCAGAGCAGAGCTCGCAGGTTCGTCTGGCTCCCAGGCTGAGGGAGTTTAGCAAGAGGAGCTGGAGAAACCTCCAGCCAGTACTGATTATCATGACAATAATGGGAGGTAACAGCTTTTCCAATGTTACAATAATATGTATATGGTTACAAGACAGTCAGTTAGCATTCTGTCAATCCGATGGACAATGTATATTGAATACACATGTATATTAGAAGTATATAGATATTATATGCGATTTGGAGATGAATTATGTTGGTTGAGGGCAGCATTGTTAGCTTATATTGTAACCGTGCAATGCATCATGGGATTTTTTCCTTAGCGATACTCCGCCATATTGAGAGGACTCAAGAGAGTTGTAGTTCTGTAAAGAACCCGCCCACTCCCCAACGAGTGGACAGATTCTGGTCCGACGTCATGACGTGAAACAGCGATTATCCAATGAGAGCCCCAGGTGGGAACGTTGGTCTTGCCTAACCAAAGTGATTGGTTAGGCAACGTCAGCCCGAAGGCGGAAATGGAGTTTAACGAGTCGACAATTCTGCACATTCATTCAAAGACACAAATTGACTTTTACAAGCCAAAAGTTAACTTTTACATTTTTTACATTGCACATTAAAATAAATCAATCAAATCAATGTGTATCCATGATCGTGTAGTTGAAACGATCTAGGGCCTAGTTAATTAATTCAGTACCAGTCTACAGCCTACACTTCCAAACCCAGCATAACCACCTGCATCATCACCTGGCAAAACACAAAAACACAATATGCACACAGTGAAGCCCATCATCAATGTGGAAAACTCCCCCGCCTACATAAAACGTGTTGGCCACCAGAGGGATCATTGACCTGGTAGCCGAAGACCGCAACCTCAGTGTTTTCAACAATGTGGACAGGATGGAGTCAGTGAGTCAGTGAGGGAGGGACCCTGTAGACCAGAGCAAGGCACAGCTTGTCTCGTTTTGTGCATTGTGTTTCATTTGGTCAGTTGGTCAGTTGACACTTCCAAAGTTAATTTTGTAAAAAAATAAAAGCAATGTATTTCATTTACATTCTTTGTTCAGATTTACAAATCTGCAGTTTTTACAAATTAACTGACTTAGTTGGAATATAATTCTTACCAGCTCTCTGTTGTCTGTTCTTAGTCACTGTCAACAAACAGGCTTGAGTAACACACGAGTCATGTTAGGTTACTTAACGTGGATGTACAAACCCTGTATGAGAAGCAGCCCACTTCCACCCGATACTGGGTTGCGCAAACAATAACGCAACCGCCACTCGTTGTGAAACCGGTAGCCTATATTACCCTACGATAGATGCATTATACCTTAGAGAACCCCAGGGAGGAGTGGACCAGCCGAGCCTGAAGCTCACTAACCCAACTAGCTGTTAAAAACATAACCATCTGTCAGCTATTAATAAGTGAAATACTCTGTCAGAATATCTGCTTGGAGTCAAACTCACTCCGAGTGCAAGACCAGACCTAGATCAGAATATGGACTCTCCTGGTACCACACCATTCAGCCCTCAACACCAGAACAACGGCCCCCGTCTGATATGGGTCATCTGAACCGCCGCCGCACGGCACTGCCCAACCCTCTCTCTCAACGGCTCTGGGTCCGCCCCCTGACTGCTTTCCCTGAGGATCACTCTTCTTAATGCACCCTACACAGCTAATCAATTAGTGTTCTGACTGTTTTTCTGCACTGTTGGCAGCAGATGCTGCACATCTGTACGCCTACCTATTGTAACTTCTGTTGCATATGCAATATCTTTCAAACTCAGTCTAAAAACAATATTACCCCCAGTAATATGAATATAGTCCATCCCATCTCGTAGTGCTGACCGAACCTCATACTTTCTAGGAAACCCCGCTGTCATTTGAATGTCAGTGATTATAGTTTCTCTGTTCCACTACATAATGTTTTTGCCTTACTTGTTATTAAAAGATAAAACTAAACTGAGCTATGCTGAATGGATTGAGTGAAGGCAAATCCACGGTTCTGTGAATTCCGGATGAAGGAATGAAATGAACCCTCGCCGTCAATTTCTTATTTCTTATTTCTGGACTAACATAAGTATCCGTTATCTTCATATTCAAACTTCTGACATTAATGTTCAACTGTAAACGTTTTTTTATTTGTTTTACTGTATGCCTACATCTCTTGAACAGCAACCATGCTCGGGCTTTTGGATTTTTTTCATAAAGAAATGTCTTTTAAGAAGCTTGTGTTGCTGGTGAATTGTTTTTGCTTCTGCATTACTGACATCTTCTGGATTAATTTGGCCATTCTCCCTAAATTATAATTAATAACCGTGTTTTACACAACAAAATAAACAATGTCTAATTAATTGTCTTATTAATCAACCAAATTGAAATCGAAATCTGCAACGCTGACTGCGAATGTAAGTCGCTTTGGATAAAAGCGTCGGCGAGTTAATTACTTACAAGTACTGTTCTCTTGCATACTCACATACATTAACATAGAACGACAAATATTATATGATTGGTACTATAGTGGAATAGTGTGCTATGACTTTTATAAGCAATAGTGCACATCGTTTTTAAGATAATTAATTTTAAACGTTAATTGAAGCCCCATGTGTGTGTGAGTGACTTTCACAGTCAAAACAATTAAACCTAGAAATGTATAAACGTCATTTACTCCCACAATATTTACACTACTGCATAAGTGCACATACATATACATACAATACACATAAGTACATATACATACATATACATAAGTACACATAAGTAAACATACATACATACACATACGTACACATACGTGAACATACGTACACACACACACACACACACAACAACCAACACCCTTCCTAGTTATAACATTGACCGTCAGTGATCACAGCGAGTTGAGTAGAAAAGGGCCTGGGTCATTAAAGGTTATGTATAATTAACCACGTTATAGGCTATGTATAATTAACCACGTCATACGACTTGCGCATGACGTCTCATGTCTTATCTTATGTCTCATGTCTGTCCTGCAGGTCGGTGTCTTGTCTTGTTATTCCCCGACGGATCATTGAATGAATGCTGGATTGTAGGATTTGCATATGCTCCAACGCGGCTGTAACTTGTCATTCAATTGAAAGATGGCAAACGAAGAGGTAATTGTTCTATATGCACGTTATATCACGTTATGTCACATTATATCACGTTGCCTCGTGATCAGTCAGTAGCCCATGCGAGGCATGTGACGTCATGTTTTACAAACTACATAAAGTAAGCAACATGTGTATTCAAACAGTATGAATACACATGTGCAGGCCTACATTGTAACAGTAGTTCATATTTATACACATGATGAAATAAGGGAACACTTCGGCGCTAATTGACCAACCATGACCGATCATCGTTTTAATTTGAACGGACTTACGTAGCGTAGATATGGTCTTTGAAACGGCACCTCTGAGTCGCACTTGAACATACTGTAGATACCACCTGAATCTACTCTGAACAAAGTTCTGTTTGGTTGTGTTTGACCAGAAGCAGAAGGGGACCCGCTGGACGCTGCAGGAGGTGCAGGGCATCCCCATGCTGGAGCACATAGTCACACACTGGGACCGGGTGGTCGGCTTTCAGGCGTTCACACAAGATCTGCTTATTGTGACGTACCCAAAGGCAGGTAAGAAACAGTCATGTATGGATGGATGGATGGTCAAATAAAGAAACATTAGCAGCAACAAAGACAACTCAGGGAACTGAGGTGAGGGGGTCAGAGGGAAAGGGTAAAAGCGCCGCCATATTTTTTTCTCACGACCCACAGCTGCGAGCCAGATCAGCTGTCTCAGTTCAGCTAGACCAGGGGTCCTCAATTACAAATCTTAAAGGTCCGCAAAGAGCATTCTCATTAAGACGAGGGGGGGGGGGGGGGGGGGGACCCCGAA
>OOFB01017059.1:3193-14091 GCA_900323305.1 Trachyrincus murrayi | reverse complement strand
TTTGACCATTTTATTTGACCATAATATTTATTTGACCAACTCCTACCAAAAGGTTTGCACCACATTTCAACAACTCTCAGGCCCTTCTGCCACAATGTGTTCTTTAAGGCCGTTTGTTTTGGGATATTGGCCCCGCCCCTTTCGTGGCTGGTTGTTTTTGTAGCTAAAGTTGCTAAACAAAATTTGAGCATGGTTATACACATTGCGTGTGGCATGTTATGTATGCCTTTAGCGGCGACCACACAATACATCACTCAGCTAGCATAGGTGTTATTATGCAGATATATATTCAGCAACACTCGTGGATTAATGGAAGATCACTTGCGGCGCCCCCTGGTGGGTATTGGGCAGCTGATCATGACACATACAGAGGTGTGGATTAGGCCCATACTCATGATCTGTGAGGGAAGACATACGAGCGAGTGGTAAGATTTGGTTACGTCACTCTTCAACTACTACTATATATTCGGTCCTCTTGAATCCTGAATTCCCAAATGATATGAGAAAGCTGATTTTTTAAATGACATGAATGTAATTAATAGCCCACTATTTCACTAAGGGAACAACAAATAAAACAAATTATCTTTCCAAATGGAATGCAAAATTATACATTTGGAAATAAATATATTGTACAAACAAAGTTAAATGTGTAATTGACCTGTTTTCTTGCAGTAAACAAGGTCAATTCAACAAGGTATTTAACATCAGTTTTAACATTTGATTTATGCTATAACTGCTACATACCATTGTCGTCTCAGCGATTGAACCAAAGCTGTTAATGAAAATGTTACAGGACACATTGACAGGTGGACCTGTGACAGACAAAGCAAGAACAGACAGAGATTTAAGTGGCAACACAGGATGACAAAACTGATTTCAATATGTACCTGCTGCTTTAATAGAAACCTCAGAAGCATAAAGCATTGTTCACAGACAGTTTTTTCAAAGTAAAAATCACCCATGCTATGATCACAATTAACCAGTAAGATGTCTTCTATGAAGTCCAGCGACGCCGTGGCGGATCATGCAACCCAACGGTCCTTTTCAGGACCTAGCTGTGCTACCTGCCCGGCAGCGCTCCCCCCGATGACAAGCACGCCTTGTGCTTCTGCTGCCTGGGGGCTGAGCACGCCGGTGCCGCCCTCACGGGCTCTGTCATCTGCCCTGCCTGCCCAGCCTGTGAAGGCTTTCATCCGGCGCCCGGAGTCGTCAGAACGAGAAACCGCTGCCGCCAAACTGTCTTCAGAAACAGCTCGCCGAGACAAGTCCTCTGTCTGTGCATCACAGAGCGCTGCGGCTGTAAACAACGTGGCCCTACTCTCTTGTCGACCATGACCGAGACATTTGGACCAGAGGAGGTGGAAAAGGTGGCCAGATTCTCCGGTGCCATTCTCCAACTGTGCCAGCCGGTGGTGGTGACAGCGGGACGACAGATGGCGCGGGCCACCATGGGTCACCGAGCTACGTGGCTCTCCCACGGTCCCCGACCGCATCAGGGCGGGCCTTATCCAGGGCCCTCTGTCACCTGATGGGTTGCTTGGGCCGCGGTTCGCCGAGGTCCTCAACCACCAGCAGGCTGTCCAGGAGAATCGGCCCCGGTTCGGGCCGATTCAAGCTCTTCCCGTCAAGGCGTCAGGAAGCGGGGTCACTCTTGCTCCCACCGCACCAGTACGCCGCCGCCACCACAGCAGCGTCAGGCGGCGAAAGAGGAACCGACCTCCTTCCGGGAGGACCCCAGGGACGCAGCGGAAGCTGGCTCCCACCTGGGACCGACCTGCAACGTTTTTTTCTTTCCCCAATAAAAACGTTTGACTGAACGGCAGTACATCGTACATAAAGAACCATGTTCTATAGACCTACATACCCTGCGACTGTTGTGTGTCACGCTTCGGCCGCTTCCTTGCCCTTCCCCCTTCAGCCTAGAGGCTGTCGGGCGGCGATTAGACGGCGTAGCTTAGCCCGGGTTTCGTCTACCTCTTGGCGGCGTTCCCGTGTGCTTCATGAGCGGGCTAGGGACTCACTACACAGACTTTCACTCCTTCCCCCCCTCCCCTCCCCTCAGCCTGTTGGCTATAAGTAATATGCGGGGCAGCCTACGCCACTCTTAGCTCGGCCCCCGTGAGCCGTGGCTTATTCGTGTGGCTTACGAATACCAGTGCCTGCCATTCGGTTACTCTCTGGCCCCGCGCACCTTCTCAAAGTGTGTAGCGGCAGCGCTGGGGCCACTTAGGCGTCTAGGAATAAGAGTTCTCTTTTATCTCGACGACTTACTGATTTTGAGCCACTCGGAGGAAGCGGTGAGAAGAGACACCATGGCGGTGATAGAGCACCTCTCCCTCTTGGGTTTCTCCATCAATTGGGAGAAAAGCTATCGGCTTCCCTGCCGTCAGCTGGTCTACCTGGGACTTTCTCGAGACTCAGTAACTATGACTAAGAGACTCTCGCCTCAGAGATGCCGTCCTGTCGGCGCCTACCCGGATTTGCGTTCGCAGAAGAGTGACGGCGCTGTCTATCATGCACCTATTGGGGCTGATGGCAGCTGCCCGCCCAGTGGTTCCTCTGGGTCTGCTCTTCATGTGCAAGCTACAGTGGTGGTTTACTCACCAGAGGTTGGATCCCAGGTGACACAAACCCAAGGTTCTCACCGTACCGCGCTTGGTGTCACCCAACCTGGAATATTGGGGAAGCCCCCTTGCACTCCTCAAGGGGGTTCCCCTGGGCAAAGTCATATGTGGTGGTCTTCACGGACACCTCGTTCAGAGGCGAGTGGCTGACCCAACTGCTGCTCACATAAATGTGTTGGAGCTTTCCAAGGTGCTGAAAGTGTTGTTACATTTCTCTCACCTGGTGCGGGCCGGCTGCCACGTTCTGATCAGAACGGAGCGTGTCAGCTGCAGGGTATGTAAACAAACAGGGGGGAGTGCGCTCCTCTGCCCTCCACCGAGCAGTGCTGGAGCTGTGGCTATGGGCTCATCAGAACCTGCTCAGTTTAAGAGCCCTACACATCACGGGCGCCCAGAATTTCGGGCCAGACCTCATGTCTCGCGGCGGTCCCCGTCGAGACGAGTGGCGGTTACATCCCGACATTGTCAGATTGATCTGGCGGAGGTTCGGGACGGCTCAGGTGGACCTGTTTGCGTCCACCTGACTGCAAGATGTGGTTCTCTCTCAGACTGTTTGGAGAATTGATGCAGAATGGGTTTTGCGGAAAGATTTCATAGCTTCTAGGGGGTGTGCAATATTAGCATATTCATAGATAGCATACTAAATGAGGGCGAAGATGTGGAGTTACATAAAAGCCCCTTTAAGTCCCGTAGGGTTAAAAAAAATAAAGTATGTTGATTGAACAGAGATTATTTTTAAGGATTTCAACCACACCAAAAACGGGAAATACTGGCTTCTCCGACAACAATGCTACAGCCAGTATGTTCTCCTTTGAAATTTCCATTTCGGGTCGGAATGTATTTTAGTTTCTTTTGTTTCTCCGAGTACCATATATGAAACAAATTGGCACACAATCACAGCGTGCTGCAGCCATGGAAGCAAGCAAACTAACTGGATCAACTGAGATTGCAATGGATTCTACCCAACCTAAAAAGCCTCGTCCTCTTTCGAAAATCTCCATGATCTGAGCGGTGCAAAAACACAGGTAAATCTTGGAGTTGCATTTGAAAGATGGAGACAGCTTAGAGACCAGAAGGATTTCAAGACGGATGCTGAGTTGGCTAATTTCCCCCTGAACAGGTAAGCATTGAGCTTCAGCTAACGTTAGCCAGCCATGCATCTAGCTAACATTGACAGAGTTATAAAAATTCCACATGAGCTGGTTTATAATTTGCAAACAATAAATAAATTGCAAACGACTATAATACCTTAACAAAACCATCAGTCATGCATACAGCAAAGAGACATAGACCAAACAATAATAGTAACTAAAATGATACTAGTTACAACAGTACCTTTAAAGTTTGGTCTTATCCTGGCATCATATCCAGATGTCCTGCCCATGAGTTTGTCCAAGAAGTCTGATGGGGACATTGGTATCTGTCGACTCCTAGCAGCATGGTCTGGCTCCTTGCAGTGACCTCCACTGAAATAGACAGAGATAGAAACAAGGTGAGCAAAAATAATCCTCTGATATTTCTTCCTTGGTATTAGCTTTTCACATAGAATCCACTTTCAGATGTTGATGAGGTTTACATACATTATTAAATCCACTGGAAGTTAACTGTGGTGACGGTTGGTGCCTTGATTTAAATTGCAATATAAAAATGGAATTATTATATGCTGTATTATTATAATTATTATGATACATGTTAGACCGTACTGCTGTCCAGAGCACTACAGAAGACATCACGTCACAATATGTTGTTAAAAACTCATCATAGGACAAGGGCATGGGTAGTAGATGAAACTAGTGAAGATAAGTCCACTACCCCTGCCCTGGTACATAAAAATAGCAGACCCATAATTAGTGTTATGAGTGACACCTCTGTTCATCGTACAATGAAGCCTCTGTGAAAAGGGTCTATAAAGCATGTAGGGCGCAGTAAGCCCACAGCTATCTGTCTACTCCATGACTGACAGATCTGTGCTGTGAGTGACAATGAGCTACTACATTACGTGTGTGTATAATATAAGAGACAAAATGTTGCCCCTAGCCACCAGCAGGACCAGGTTTCGTCCAGATCTTAAATCAAAATAGCTCAAGGACACAATTATTTATATCTGCAATTACTCATACTTAAAAAAAAACGGTTATACGCAAAACGTATTACTTTCACAATAACAGATCTAAAATGGTGAGATGCCTCCGTTATTTTGGCTTATTCTTTTTTATTGGCCTGCGTCCATGTCACGTGAATGTAAACTTTCTATATGCGAAAAACAAAACAAAATAGCTGACATTCCTTTTAATCTCAGTGAAAAATGTTAAATGTGCATTTTATTTTCATAATCTTTGTTCAGTAAATGTATATGATGTTTAGTTTGTTAGTTATTATGAATATTCTTTCAGGTCTTGCCAGAAAATTGTTGGAATGCAACGTTTTCTATCGTTGCTATGGTGGTTGCTATGGTGGTTGCTATGGACGCTGAAACCACGTGGCTTGCATGTTGTTTGAATCATTGTCTTTGCGTTGTGTAGTTATCTGAGCTGTTGTGTTATGTTATTTTATGTAACTGATGATGTTCTTTCAATAAAAACGTAGATTTTAGAGTGCCCCAGGGATGATGTATTTCTTCTTCATTTTTGGATTTCCGACCGACTAGGCGCATTGCTGTGGTAGCAATGCGCCTAGTCACCCTTCGGTAAGCCGACGTGTTTTTGTGGGGTAACCCGGAAGTTATGTTCGCCATTGCTTCGCCAAAAAGTAAATTTCTGGATTCTGGTAACCCAACGACCATTTGGATGCCGTGTCCCTCAGGCTGAAGTCTAAAACTTTCCCCAGGCTCTTCATTGGTTTCTCGTTGATTGAAGGTATCTGCGTGCTGCCACCAGTGAAGTGGTACTTGTCGACACTCCTGCCCTTCTTTAGCACCAGGGATCTGGATATCACTGGCTTGAAGCTCATGCGAGCCCAGGTGATCAGTTCCTCCAGACCCTTCAGGATCCACCTGCTCCCCGGTACAGATGTGGTTGTCACGGTCAGGTCATGAAGGCCCTGATGGGGGGTTGTCAGACACTGGACTTGGTGAGGGGTTCTCTGCACTTAACCTCAGCAGACTTCACTAGCATGTTCATGGTGAGCGCGAAGAGGTCCAGTATGAGGTCTCTGAACTTGCCTGGGATGTGGTGCTGGTTCAGAGCCACTTGAACCAGCTTGTGGGGTATGGAGCCATAGGCGTTTGAGAGGTCCAACCACAGCACCACCAGGTCCCCTTTGTTCTCCCGGGCTTCCTGGATCAGCTGGTTAACCACGCCTGTGTGCTCCAGACATCCCGGTACCTTTGGGATCCCTCCTTTCTGGACAGAGGTGTCGATGTAGGAGGAAGTCTGTCAGGCGCCTTGAGACAATGCTGAAGAATATCTTTCAGAATATCCTTCAACACAGAACAGCGAGATGGTTCTGAACTGACCGATGTTCTCTGGCTTCTCCTTCAGAATCCACACCCCTTCCGCACACCTCCACTGACGAGTGACCTCCAGATCACCTTCAGAATCCTCTGAGCCTGTGGAGTAGCCTTGGGCAGTACTTGTAGACCTTGTAGGGTACCCCACTCGGTCCTGGGGCTGAGCTCGCGCGTGCCTTTTTGACCACCTCCTGGATCTCCTTCAAGGTGGACTCCTTTTCCTCGAAGTCCAGGGTTGGTGCAGGTGGATTAATCAAGGACTTGCTTTGGCCCAGATCTTGCTCCCTGGTTACGTCACTGAAGGTGTCTCTGAGGTAGCTGTCCACCTCAGGTTTGGGGGAGGTGAGCTGCCCGCTGCGCTTCTCCCCCAGCAGCTGTTTAGTATACAGGTTAGCCAGCAAGACGGTCCGCTTCCTGGCCCTCTCCTTCCTCCGCCTCCGATGCCCCTCGGCTCTTGTCAAGGTAGTGAGCTTCTTGCGGAGGATGCACCACAGCTCTGAGAGAGCACCCCTCTGCTCCTTACTCGCTACTTTGTACTGTCGCCTCAGCCTTTTCACCTCCTTCCTGTGCTGGAGGATCTTAGTCGCTCTGGTGCTCATGGTGTATGGGGCCCTTTCTGCTTTCTTTTCCTCTAACCCGAGTCTCTCTGCTGCTAGAGAGACAATGATGGTGGTCATTGATTGGAGGCGTCTGTCAGCTTCCCCCTTGGCTGTTGCTTCCATGATGGAATCAGAAAGTACTAATTCCTAGTTAAGTTAATATGGTTTCACCTCCATCCTGTTCTCTTCCTCCTCCCTGCCAGACCCCTGTCTCTAACCCCCCACTGTTCTTGAGGAGTTGATCAGGAAACAATTTGGGGGGGTTTGGATTAGCATTAAATGGCCTTTCATGTTACAGTCCAACAATAGATGCTCCACAGACCAAATGGTCTGTGTGCTGATCTCACCCAGGTCTCACACTGTTGTTCAACCTAGAGAGGGTGTAGGCTCCAATAGAAAATACGGGGGTTACACCTTTTGTTTTGTATAACTTAGAGAGCAGGTAATGATTGGAAGACCTCCGATAGCCCCACCCTTGTCATGTGTTTTTTAATACTGTTGAACCTGAGAAATCGAGACAGAGAGAGCACCCTTAGAGAGAGAGTCAACCATGTAGCAGGATGGGGCTGGTTGTGGGGCATCCTTCGAGAGCCCGTTAATAAAGGATTGAACATTGCGTCTTGGAACTGTGGTCTGTTTGGAACAAAGGACTCTGGAACTACACCTTGATTTGGATATTTTCAACACAATGGTGAACATAACTTAACAATGCACCTCTGTCGAAAATCCAAAGAAGAAGAAGAAATACGTTATCCCTGGGGCACTCTAAAATCTACGTTTTTATTGAAAGAACATCATCAAACAGTTACATAAACACATAACACATAACATAACAGCTCAGATAACTACACAACGCAAAGACAATTCCTTCAAACAACATGCAAGCTACATGGTTTCAGCAATAGCAGCATCCATAGCAGCCACCATAGCAACGATAGAAAACGTTGCATTCCAACAATTTTCTGGCGAGACCTGAAAGAATATTCGTAATAACTAACAAACTAAACATCATATGCATTCACTGAATGAAGATTATGATCATAAAATGCCCATTTCTTGCTAGAAACGTTATCAAAATGCATTTTAATGCCGAAACTTGATCTTAATATATTGCATTTTCCACTGAGAATAAAATTAATGTCAGCCATTTTGTTTTGTTTTCGCAGACAGAAACTTCAACTTCAAACTTCGTCACATGGATGCAGGCCAATAGAAAAGAATAGGCTAAAATGTAGGCATCTCACAATTTTAGAGCCGTTATTGTGAAATGAATACGTTTTGCACTGTGGACCAACATAGATGTTTTGATGTGAGACCAGGTTGCCCACTCAGATGTCAGACCAACATGCCAGTGATGCTGATCACACCCAGACCATGTTGCTAACCGATCACACCCAGACCATGTTGCTAACCGATCACACCCAGACCATGTTGCTAACCGATCACACCCAGACCATGTTGCTTCGGATCAGCAATCATGTCAAGCTTGCATTTTGTATCTCTGTTTCACTGTCATCTCTCTGCCACTGCTACCACGTTGTGCGCGCGCACACACACACACACACACACACACACACATACAGTTGGGGAGACAGCTCAAGGCTTCCTTGGCCCTTAACTGGAGAGCAAAGAGATGTCTTAAGTCAACAGCTGCTAAGCTGCTTAGCCTGCAATAGTGCTGCCACTACACTGCCCTCTCTCTCTTTCTTCTTTCTCTTTGTACTTCTACCATATTGCTCCTCCTCTTCCTCTGCTTTCCACTATCTAATTTGAGTCTCTCTGCTCCTCTAACCCTTCTCTTTTTTTCCTCTTTTGCTTCTAGACTTGATCTTCTTGCCTCAATGGGTTTTTGAGAAGAGAAGGGGACAGATTGTATGAGAAAGAGACAGACCACGTGGTGATGGTTCTCTTCAATGGCTCTTGGTAGGAACCAATAATGTTGTTTACCCCTATAGGATGGAAAGAACATACTGAACTTCATGTCTCTCCATATCGGGTCAGACTGCTCAACAACAAGAGCTGTTTCTCTTTTGATTGGCTCATTGAAACTAAGGAAGATTCAGATCCAAGACCATCAGTAAGAATAAGGAAGTTGAGGGATAGAGAACAAGCACTAGTTCACATCCACAAACAGCAGTGGAAACCCTTTCATGATCTGTCCATGTTGGTGCTGCTTGGCCTCAGTGTTTGATACTATCCATCAGCCTAATGAAAAGGCTCTGTGATCGGGTCGGCGTATCAAGCAGTGCTCTGCAGCACTCTCCAACATAGATACAGCTTTGCTGTATCTATAGGTGAGTCTCTCCATCGGCTCCTCTGTCATTTGGGGTCCCGCAGTTGTCTGTCGTCGGCCCCGTCTTATTTTCTCTGTATATACTTCCCCTGGGCCATATCATTAACATACTCATGTTGGGTGTATCTCTTATCACTGCTACGCGGACAATATGCAGTTATATTTGTCTTTCAGCGTCAAGCCTAACATCCTCAGCAACCTGTCTATCCGACAAAACTGTTTAGTTGGGCGACGCCCAGGGTCGCGTCAATGATAGGTTGGGCTTCAGCGCTCAACTCTATAGGAATTAATTGGCAATGCTGGCAACGCCGACGCTGCAAGCTCATCATGTGTTGACCGCTTAATTCAGTCTACAGTCCCTGTCAAAAACAATACAGCCAGACATGTACAATTTACAAATGTCTTTGCTTCTTGGTTCTACTGGTCAACGGAACGATGGACAGTGTACTGGATTGAGCCTGGAAATAGACAAACATGTTCTGTTCAGTCCCCTGGGTATGTTTGGCATTACATAGACAAACATGTTCTGTTCAGTCCCCTGGGTATGTTTGGCATTACATGGTGAGACAGCCCTGTAATGCGGACAGGGTCAAATGTAGCCTTCAGCAAAGGGTTCCATTTTGCACAATGTTTTTTAACATGCACACCATTGGCCCGCATCACTTAATGCAAACATCATTTCAAATCAGGATTTAGTGCTGCGAGCTTATCGGGCAAAAAAACATTTTGTCCGATATGGTATTGAGTCGAGCGTCAGGTCATCAGCCCCTCATCTGCCCAGAAAGATGGAGGGTGAGATCCAAATTGAAATGGATGGTATAGGTTTCAATTCAAAAGACTATGTGTGAGGCAGAAAATATAAAACAGATTTACACCCTACTGGATATTTGTATAACTACCCCTATGTGTACACTGAGCTTCTCCCATCCCATCCCCCACCCCCCCACACGCATCATTTTATTCAATTGTTTCTTAGGAAAGCAATGGCTGTGAATGGAATAATTTTATTGTAATATTGGAACACCTATATATGATATTTGCCAGACCACGGTGGTGATGGTTCTCTTCAATGGCTCTTGGTAGGAACCAATAATGTTTTTTACCCCTATAGGATGGCAATGGAAAGAACATACTGAACTGCATGTCTCTCCATATCGGGTCAGACTGCCCGACAACAAGAGCTGTTTCTCTTTTGATTGGCTCATTGAAAACCTAATTCAAGATCTCTGTGTAATGCTATTTTCCAGCTCAATACCACATAGTATCATCATAGTAGATTGTTTGGCCACAAATTATTATTGGCCGTACCCACTGAGTAGTTGATTGGGAGCTGCCAATTCATTTTGTGTGTCCTTTTTGGTACAGCTTAGATCAAATTCAGAGGTTTTCCTAAATATGAAGTATTATCATCTGATCTGCAATAGCCAATCAACAACTTCCTCTGAAAATCTTCTTGCCCCATCTCGTTCCCTCATAGCCTCATAGCCTACCACAACAACTGTGCTAAAATGTTGCGGCAGTATAACAGTATAACCAAGAGTACTAACCAAGAGGTCAGATTCCTTACATCTTCCAGTGAAATCTGAGAGTAAAAGAAGGACCTTGTTGGGACAAGGTAAAAACTCCATTATGGGAAATGTAGTCTTTATTCCTGGAAGTGCTACATGGGAACTCTTTGTAGCTTGAAGAATGCATTATATTATTTTTGCAACATAGTGTGTGTGTGTATCCTTTGTGTGTGTGTGCGTGTGTGTGTGTGTGTGTGTGTGTGTGTGTGTGTGTGTGTGTGTGTGTGTGTGTGTGTGTGTGTGTGTGTGTGTGTGTGTGTGTGTGTGTGTGTGTTACCCTCCCGGACGCCGAACGGCATGGTGACCACACCGTAGGCGCTGGGGACGCCGTAGAAACAACAGATGAAGTCTGCAAGGTAGTCCAAC
>OOFB01017057.1:32876-34355 GCA_900323305.1 Trachyrincus murrayi | reverse complement strand
CATCCAGAACTATATTACACTGGTTTCATCTGCTAACCTTTGAAGGAAAGGTTTTCATGTTAGGTTAAACTTGAATAAAGTGCAACATAACGTAACAGCATAGGGATAATACAATATGATATTATTTCAAAAGTTGACAGTAAAACCCCTCCATATTTGATATGGGAGTAGCCAGAGTGATCCTGGACAGGAATCCAAATTTCATATAACCTATTAAGGATTGTTTTTAATTTAATATCTAATATGAGGAAATTATGAATGTGTTATGTCATTTGAGCTGACTTTAAATTTTTAAAAAACTGTACAGTAAAATCACCTGAAATTTGACATGGACATAGTCTGGGTCATCCTGAACAGGAATTGTCGTGGCAATTTCCTTATGAGATATTGCGTAGGACAGATGAGTGCAAAGTAACATGCAATAGTTGAATATAGAATATAAGTAGAATATAAGTATATTTAATGTGTGTTTAATACATTAAAGAGTATTTAATGTATTTAAAGTGTTTAATGTCTCCTCTCTAGTAGAGTGAGCCAGGAACACAGTGTTACAGGGTCTTTTAAACAGTTTTACGACCTCACAGGAATTCTGCGTCTTACTCAAAGAAGTAAATTATTACATTTTTTGGTTCAGTAGAAACAAGTGAGGAGAATGGTATGGTTAATGGTCCCAGGAGGTCAGGGCCCCTGCTAATCTTTAAACAACTGTGAGCCCCCCCTGTTCAGCTCAGCTAAAGCAAGTTAAAGAAGAGGCTATATCCCATAACTGAGTAAAAGGAAACCTTGAAAAGGATTTAAATAAAGCTACATAGGGATTTTGGATTTTCCATTACAGAATCCATTGGAAATGGCATAGAACCTATTATGGATTTTTTTTATTTCATATCTAATATGAGGAAATTATTGTGTTATAATACATGTGTTATGTCATTTGAGCTGACTTTCCCTTTACATTTCTCAAAAACGATGTAGCAAATGCCCCTTGCCCCACGCCACTGAAGTGGGCTCCTCCAACACCAGGACACAGGTAGTTGATGAGTAGAAACCGGCTTATTGCAGGGTTGAGAAAATGGTTTGCAGGCAGAGCAGGTGGTACAGTGCTGACATGCTAGCGCTCCTCCTGAGTGTGTGTGGTGATGGCTGGTTTACCACACACACGCTTTGGGCTTTGATTGGTCAATGCCCCACAGGCCTCACCCAGCCCCAGAGTCTGACTCGGGCCACACACACACTTCACACTGTACAGTAAAATCACATGGAATTTGACATGGCCATTGCCAGGGTGATCCTGACGGGATTTTTTTTTAATGACAGTTCAATTATGAGGAAATTCTGAATGTGTTATAATGTAATTTGAGCAGATTTTTCCTTTAATTCTCAATAAGTGTAGTGCATTGGAAGTGTCTGCGAAACAAGGGGAAAATGTTTCATCAAAGCCCAAAAATATAAGAAACAAACACACCAGACTACCAACAGAGG
>OOFB01017057.1:2876-27876 GCA_900323305.1 Trachyrincus murrayi | reverse complement strand
TCTCCCTTGTTTAAAGCCACTGGAAACCCAAATCCACAATAGCCTTCTTACTATGTAATTTAGGGTCTAATGTACATAATAGTAAGCATCGAAAAAGTATTAGAAATTAGTTTCAACGATATTGGGTTTGAATTGGCCGTGGTTATGTTCGGACATTTATTAAAAAAATTCCGCAAACAAATCATAAAAAAGTCCCCGTCAGTTGTCCCACCCAAGCAGGTGCAAGAAAACCTTTGAACCTTTGAATCTGAGCCAACTCTTCTGTAGCAAAGCTTTGTGCGACCACGGGTTCCATCTGGAGGTGGATACGGGCGTGGACGGTAGATTTCAAAGCCGACACCGGGTGCCCGAAGCAGACGTTTCACTCTCTCCATCAACAACAACAACGCACATACAAATAACAACGAGACGCGTAACTCAACGCATCATTGTGCTGCTCGACGTCTCTCTGGTGTGGACAGAACGGCATCTACAGAACACGATACAGACCCGCCGGCTGATGTGGAAGCGTGTTGTTTTGCTGTAATGAAAGCTGCCTGGCACAATCTGGGTTGTTACTGACCATGAAAACGTGGACAGGATTGAAGCTCAGCGAGTGTGTTTTAAAACACTCGCCATGTTGGACCGACGTGTAATGGAGACTTTCTTTAGGATATGGCAACTAACTATGATTAATACCATTTTAATGATTCATAGCTTGTCGTTTTTATTAATTACTTGGTTATTATTGCAATGCAAATATGGACATTTGTATACTATCCTAATATCCTAATTTCTGATTGATTCTAACTGAATTTCTGTTAACCACAATGTTTTTTCCCTTTCATAGGACCTTAAACCGGGAAACCTGGCCGTAAACCAAGACTGCGAGTTAAAGGTTTGTGTCTAAGAAGGAATTTATTTTAAAAGAAAACCATGTAGACTAGATCTTTTCATACATTTTCTGACCCAAGTGACCATTGTAACTGGGTGCTGTTGAATTCAGATCCTGGACTTTGGGCTGGCTCGCAGTACCGATGCTGAGATGACGGGCTACGTGGTGACCCGTTGGTACCGGGCCCCAGAGGTCATTCTAAACTGGATGCACTACTCCCAGACTGGCAAGACAACCATAGATGTTGCATATTATTATCATGATCCCTGTGATCTCCCATGACTCTCGACCACATTGTCCTTTGTCTGTCACCCGTACTTTCGGCTTGGTGTAATGTGAAAACATTTCTACGTTGTGCTTTCGTTTATTTTGTTGATCTCGAGGATATTGATTGATTTTGTCAAATAGGCCTACGTTTGGCTCATTAAAACCCACTGAAAGTATATTTATTAGGGATTAACTGCTAAAGCGTTATTGTTGTTGCATTTGAAATATCATGGATAATATAATCAGGGAATAATTCCATCAATTGTCTATGGCTTGATAGGAATGTAGCAGCCCTTTGAGTCCTTGCCAAATAACTACCATGGAGTGGGTTGATTTGTGTCTCTACGGTTTCCTTCTGGCATATAAACTATGGTTTCCTTGCCTCCCTGCTCACCTCCCTGTAGTGGATATCTGGTCCGTGGGCTGCATCATGGCAGAAATGATCAACGGAAAAACACTCTTCAAAGGGAAAGACTGTATCCTTTTGATGTGGATGTTGGTGAAACAGTGCAACTTTTGAAGTACTTTTGAAGGTCACTTAAGAGGTAACAGAGAGTTTATTGCTTCTGTAATGCTATTTCTAAGCAAGACCGGATATTAGGGGAAGTGTACTATTCAGGATTTGATTGATGGTTGAGTGGGTGTATCTATACAAATCTTTTCAAATTAATTTCAAAGGAAGTTTAGGCGATATGAAAGGCTGTTTACCTTTGACCCTTTGAAATCCCAGATATGGACCAACTCACCCAGATCATGAAAGTGACGGGTGTCCCTGGGCAAGAATTCATCCAGAAGCTGGACAGCCCTGAGGTGAGAGAGGTTCACAAGGCGGAAACTTCTCTGGAGTAAATACCAGCGTCCTTCACTGTTACTGAGTGCTTTTTATTTTGCTTGAAAAAAAAACACAGGCCAAAAGTTATATGAAGAACCTTCCCAACTATCCCAGGAAAGACTTCTCTACCTTGTTTCCTAGGGCCAGTGTACAAGGTGAGTCAAGCTGACCTGTAACCCTCTCCTTCGCCTCCTCCTGCCCTTTTCATTTCTTGCTCTTCACTATTTAGTAATTTACCGATGTGATGTGTTTTTAGATACATGCAATTAATGAGCAGGTGAGGGTTAGGCATCTTTCTCACAGATGCCTACAGGTAGATTGTGGACATTGAAATTCAAACACAACCTTTCGGCTAGTTGTCAAAAATCCTAACCACTAGACTATCCTGGCCCCTTTTTGAGACAATGTCCCCACAAATAGTCAGTCCAAAATGTACAGTCCTGTTGCCCCCACTTTTCATGAATCTGAAATGTTTTATCAGATTTTTATCCAAGTCACCCCAACTTCCTTCATGGGGGCAGTACTCCAGAGTGAATAGTGTATGAATGAATCATCAGTTTATTCGTCCAGACGAGATGCATTATTCAACATATTCAACGTTGGCCCTTCTGTTGTAGCCATCGACCTGCTTGAGAAGATGCTGGTTCTGGATGGTGACGAGAGGCCCACTGCCGAACTGGCCCTGGAGCACCCTTACTTTGACACGCTGAGGGACTCAGAGGACTGCCCCGAGCCCCAGCCCTATGACGACAGCCGTGACAATGCAACACTGTCCCTAGAGGAGTGGAAAAGTAAGTATGCCATAGATAGAATGAGCAAGACAGAAGACATAATTAGAAATATTGTACAAAAATAATTATATACAGTATATATATATCTGTTATTATTATATAATATAATAATATTATTATTATATAATATTTATAATAAAAAAATAATTATATGTATATGTATGTAAAAATGTTTTTTAAAATACCTTTAAAAGCATTTGAGTATATATATTAAGTATAGTTTTAAAGCACTACGTTTAAAAAATATTTGTGAATATTGTAGAAAATATGTAAAACTATAGTTTTTTTTGTTGGATGATTGTCAGTTGTGAGTGGCTTTACCTCAGTAATGCATGTGTGTACCTGAAACCTGGTCTTCTTTTTGTCTACAGAGTTATGTTTCAGAGAGGTAAAAAGCTTTGTGCCTTTCCCACGGCGAGACTCTAAGAGAAGAAACACACTGACTATGTCTCAGTGAGTGCCCGTTATGCTGTATAACTATTGATAACCCTTATCAATTCATACTATACACTACCATCGGACCATGGTGTTTTACACCAACAGGCTCATTTGCATGTACACAATCACTGTATTCATTTGAATGACCAAATGATGATAGTAGTTAGAAAGGTGAGGGTATGTGAATTTCATGTCAACTGGTATTAAAGAACCGGTTTTTCAATATGGATTAGTTTTTATTTTAAATATTTTAAGACATGCAGTAAAAGATAATGTGTGCATACAACTGGTTTTGATCACATAGTACTGTATTAGTATTTGAATCAAGGTTTACATAAAAAAAAATGCAACACTGTGTTTCATGCTTCTGTCATTTTGATTTCATTACGTCAACGTCATGATTGTATATTTTTTTAAATAAAAAATATTACTGTTTTTCATTTCTTTTGAGTTGAGTCATTGGTTATATATATAGCTGATTTTTTCGGTCTTGTTGAGGGATAATGGTTTATGAGTTTATATATTTCTGCAACCAAATCGATTTGGCTATTTGTATTTATATGAATACATATAAAATCAATACTTGATTAATAACAATAATACATTATTTTGTATTTATTATTTAAGAATTTACTGCCATTGTGGCTTAGGGTTTGGTTTAGGATTTTTTTGGTATTGGGTTTAGGGTTAGGATTTTCGTTTTATGCTTTGGTTTTAGGGTTAGGATTTCGTATGTGTGTGTGGTTTTAGGATTAGGGTTTCGTATTTGGGTTTGGTTTTAGGGGTTAGGGACGACCCCAGAGCAGATCAAAGCACTCAATGCAGTGAGTGCCCTCTCAATGGCCGGGCCAGCTGAGTTGCTCCTCAGGCAGCAGGTCTGACAGGATTTGTAGTGGCCTTCAGTCCAGCGAGATGGCAACATGGACAGCAGCCCCGGGACGCTACAAAGGAGACTACTGCATGACTAAACTCTGAACATAGGTGATTTAGTAAGTGTAGGCCTACTACACTTTAAAAACATTGTCGTAAATCTTTAGTAGAAATAATAAGTAGGATTTTTATTATAATGCACATTATGGATATTCATTAACTTAGAGACTGATGCAGAAACTGTCGACCATACGTGAGTAGGCCTATCAATGTGTGCGCCCGTAAATGTGTTTGCGTATTGTATCAACAGGACAGGTGGTATATTGACTACAATAAGTGATTATAATAATAATGATGCGTCAAATATAATACAGATTTATACGTTTGTTAGTGTGGTAAATTATGAGATAAGTATAAAAAAAACGTAGGCCTATAATGTACCATAAGATGTAGCCTAGTTTATTAATCCCAGACGGGAGGGTGTCACAGCATAAAGTACAGGACAGTAATATGAATTTAAAAAATATATAAATATACAGAAAATATATAAAAATACACAACGATAAGAGTAGTAGCAATGTAAATGCAAACATTTTAGACAGTTGAGGTAGACATTGACATTTTATAAAAATGTAGGCCTACTTTTTCATCTCATCCTATTACTGTCCTGTACTTTCTGGTAATGATCTCTTGAAACTATACATTATTGGCCACTGTCGCGAGAAGAACCAGATATCGTGGGCTACGTTATACTGCGGACCCCTCTGACTTCATAGACGAGTGGCCCGCGCGCGAAAACGCTGGCCCGAGGTTTCGTGAATGGGGCGGGTCTTATACGGGCTCGCTCACAGCTAGCCAGCTACCGCTAGCCCGGGCTAGCCATTCCTCTACTCCACAAACTAGCTCGACAACAAGCCGTTATTTAATTTAAGATCGGGGCGCCTATCCCGTTCGCGTTCCGAGAAGACATTTGTAGTGTGGGTGGGTTTTATACGGGATGTTGAGGGGAAAAAACGGGAGCGAATTAGACGGTAAAAACCTACCGGCATTTGCGGCCAAACCGAGGAGCGCGGCTAGTTCACGTTAACTGCTAACTTTTGCTGGTATTTCTAGCAGAGCTACTGGCCAGATATTCAACTGTTGTGAACGCGGCCGGGTACCGACCGTTGGGGGTACCTGTGTCAGTCACTGCAATAGGTAAGAGGGTTTGTTGTCTCACTTGAAACGATATCTTTGGGTGATCATGTAGTTCGTGGCGTTAAATATTTCAGCTATAATGGATTAGCATCGCTCCTGTACGTTGTCTATGCGAAGGCATACGGGCTAAGGAAAGTTAGCAACCTAGCCGCCATCGTAACCGCTCTGTACTCAAACTACTTTTACACGAAACTATGTATTCCTAATGTGACTTATACACATTTAACTTGTTCTTTACTTGGTATAAAATTATATAAATAAGTGGTCGAGTGTTTAAGAACGGTCTAATACTGTAAATATGGCTGACATTTTGCTCTCAAGATAAGGACTGTGCCTTTAGAGGCGGTGTTGTTCTTGACGATGATTGGCTGTGGCGCGCATCAATCTCATTGTGGGAACAGTTGATTGGCTTCGCCGGTCATGTTGTGACTAGCCTTGACGGTAGTTGTAGGGGCTAAATAATCTGCATAATACACTGATCTCAAATTTGACTACATGTTGTAGAGTATTGTCTAATTTGGGTAAGTAATAGATCAACTGTCATCACGTTAAATGTGTAGAGTAATGTTTACATTAGCTATTGTAGGCATGAGTTCATCCCTAAATACTGTGCACCAAAATATATCATCATAGTTTAGTCTTCTGAGTCTTCTTCAATCTCAAGTGGAGTTTGACATATGTGTGATTTGAGGCTAATGCTTTCGAAATTGAATACTAAAATAAAGAAGCCATAATTTTCCATGAAATCTGAGATTGTGTCACAGTAATGTTATGCTTAATAACACTGTTGTGAATATTTGAAAACCCTAACAAATGGCCGTACCATTGCTTCGATGCAGTATCGTCCTACAGTGTTGGTCGTTCCATGAAAAATAATAACAGATGGTTTTGTTATGCCGTGACAGTGCCGTGGTGGTGCTGCGTGGTCAAAGGTCCATGACGAAGCCACGCCGTAAAAGCCAAGTGGCGTGGGGTGGCAAAGCCGGCGGCCGGAGGTCTGATGACACCGCCGGCAGTCGCCGCAGAGCACGGCAACCGCCGCCATCACCCTACGGCCTTACGACGTCCCCCACCCGCGATGGACTGAGCTACTCCCAGACCCAGCGGGTGGTGGAGGTGGACCTGGACGGCCGGCTGCATCGCATCTCCATCCTGGACCCCCTGGCGGTCATCACGGAGGACGAGATGATGGCGCAGGACATTGTGGAGTGCAACAGCAACAAGGAGAACAGTGAGCAGCCCTCCCCGCCAGCCAGTGCCCCCCAGGTGGTCCGCAAGCCTGCCACGCCCCGCGGCCGCAGGAAAGACCCCAAGAGTTCCTCCGTCAAGTCGTCGCCCTTCTCCAAGAACCAAGGCCCCAACTCGCACCCGCAGACCCCCGACAAGGTGAACTCCCACCAGAGCAGCACCGCCGTTGCCCTCCCCGAGCCCACGTTCCGCCTGCTGGAGACGTTCAGGCCGGTGCAGGCCCCGCCCCTGCCCATGGCGTACTACCGCTTCATGGAGCGCTCTGCAGAGGAGCAGGAGGCGGAGTACGACATGGACGAGGAGGACGTGGCCTGGCTGGAGATGATCAACTCAGGGCGAAGGGCGGACGGCCACCCCTCCGTCTCCGCCGACACTTTTGAGCTGCTGGTGGACCGGCTGGAGGAGGAGGCGTACCGAGAGGCACGCAGCCGGGCGCCCTCCCAGAGCGCCGCGGACGACGACGCCTTTTGCTGTGTGTGCCTGGACGACGAGTGCCTCAACAGCAACGTCATCTTGTTCTGCGACGCGTGCAACCTGGCCGTGCACCAGGAGTGCTACGGCGTGCCCTACATCCCCGAGGGCCAGTGGCTGTGCCGCTGCTGCCTGCAGTCGCCCCAGAGGCCCGTGGAGTGCGTGCTCTGCCCAAACCGTGGCGGCGCCTTCAAGCAGACCAGCGACGGCCGCTGGGCGCACGTGGTCTGCGCCATCTGGATCCCCGAGGTGTGCTTTGCCAACACAGTGTTCCTGGAGCCTGTGGAGGGGGTGGCCAACATCCCGCAGGCCCGCTGGAAGCTCACCTGCTACCTGTGCAAGCAGAAAGGCCAGGGCGCGTCCATCCAGTGCCACAAGGCCAACTGCTACACGGCCTTCCACGTGACGTGTGCCCAGCGGGCCGGGCTCTTCATGAAGATAGACCCGGTGAGGGAGACCAGCGTGCACGGCACCACCCTCTCCGTCAAGAAGACGGCATTCTGCGAGGCGCACTCACCCCCTGGCCAGGAGGACGAGGGGTCCGATGACGAGGAGGAGGAGGAGAACGAGGGCCGGGTGGTGGGCAGCCGGAGGAGGGCCATCAGGGGCCGCAGTGCCTACTCGGAGCTCCCGAGCACGCCGAAGCGCAGCAAGAAGAGTGATGGCGCCGGCAAGCAGGGCAAGAGGAAAGGGAAGAAAAGCATGGAGGACACCACCGTTCAGTGCGCCGCTTCACCTGTAGCCACCGTGCCGCACATACCAACCACCAGGTACACCACCTTTACCTCCACTATTACCTTGTATCCCCGTAGGAGCCAACAGGTGTTATGTACAACTGTGTCATCATCATGCGCCAATTTTAATTACCTTCCTCAGTACGATTCTTTACCAAATCTCCTCTATAAATTAACATTTAATGTCTAATCTGTAAATAGAAAAACATTTAACATTTAATTAGTTATAATCTATTAGTTACATAGCCTATGTCATAGCGGCACATTAAATCTAAACGTAAACAAGTCATCAAGAGGTAGAACGATTGCAATGCATTCATCGCTATCTTTAGCCCCTTTCACACATGCAGTCTGTCCCATAAATGTTCTGGAACATTTCCTGCATGGGGTCATGTGTGACTGGGAACAGGGATCGAAATCCAGGAAAATCTATACTGCCAATTTCCATCCATAAGTGTTGCATTGCCGCCATGTTTGAAAGGGCGCAAGACATAAATGTTCCACAACGTAACTGCATGTGTGAATAGAGAAAATCACTAGTGGTGCCTGAAAGGTTATCCCAGTAATGTACCAGGAACTATGTGTGAAAGAGGCTTTTAAATAATACACACATCATACAGATGTGACATCACATCACTCAGCAGAGCTGACATCACTCACAAGCACAGGATGAAAATCAAACCTTTAGACTAAACTGTGATGTCATTTCCTTTAGCATGTCAACAGGCACAGTACTAATCTATGTCAGGCACATGCACGTTGTTGAGCAGCTGTTGAGTGCAGCACAGGTTACCATGATGATCCAACCAGATTAACATCTGCGGCCCTAGGTAACCCCGGGCTGATTGAATGCTACACTTCTACTCTTCCCTCAGTCCATATGGTCTAAGGGAGTTGTTTTTGTTGTGGTTCATTTGCTTGTGGTGAAGTGGGACTTTTACTCTAGGATATAGATGTAGGTAGGATATAGTGTAGTCACTTTGGATAAAAGTGTCTGCTAAATAGAAACTAGCAAGGTCTTATGTGAGGTGTGCAGGGGATAACACTAACCAATATCTCTCTGGCCCACAGGCTGAACATAATCTGCAAGGGAATTCTCTTCCAGAGAAAGACCCAGTTCATGCAGAGGATGCACAACTATTGGCTGTTGAAGCGTCAGTCACGGAACGGTGTTCCACTTGTTCGTCGCCTGCACTCCAACGTCCAACCACAGAGGACCACTGAACCGGTGGGCCAGCCTTTTTGATTAGCATGGTTATAGTAGCCTCAATTATGCTGAGTTGGCCCTTTCAACATTTGGTTTTATGAAGATTTTATAATATATCTTTTTTGTCACATTTTGTCTTTACACATTTGATGTCTAATGAAGAGGAAAAGGGATTATGTGTTTTGTATTCAACTGACCCCAAAATTACTCTTTAAGTGTAAATGATTCAGTACAAGAACTACATTGGTATTATATATACTTTTCAGAGGTCTTCAACAAACCAACACAAGCTTAACTTGAAAACAACATGCTGGCCTAGCCCAGTTTATTTCGGTTTATGCTAACCTGTAAATTGGTAATCCAAGCTCAATGTAACTTCAGCTCACATATTGCTGTTGGTGTCCTATAGCCAGAGGTGGATGAGAAGGTGTCCGCAGCAGTAGAGGCCCTGAGGTACTGGCAGAAGCTACGGCACGACCTGGAGAAGGCCCGGCTACTGGTGGAGCTCATTCGCAAGAGGGAGAAACTCAAACGAGAACAGGTAACTAGGCCAGTCTTAGTATGCAGTTACAACCCGGCTCAATATAAAGAACACCAAACCAAAGGAAGGGATTTAGGAACAAAACATGTCAATGCCACTCAACTAAACATGTCCAGGGGAGAAGACAATCCCCACGGCCGACCTGTAGGCATCCTTGAGCTGGCTAATCCCTACCTGCTCCTTAATGACATGTATCTGAAATTACTGTATATAAAAGCATCTGCTAAATAGTAAATGGATTGCTTATGTTACGCTAGCTTGCTAACGAACCAACACAATTCCTGGCTATTTATGAAGGGAATGGCTAATTACTATTGTGACTAGCCTGGTGTAATCCTTAATGCATCTTCAATGATAATGTACGCTTCTCTTTGCATGAAAGTACATGTCTACCATTTTTAGACGGTCCATTCCCTACTGCCCCCCCCCCCTCTCATTGTCTGTGTTGTACTCTATCCTCCTCCAGGTCAAAGTTCAACAGGCAACCCTGGAAATGCGTCTGACCCCCATGCTTGTGCTGCTGCGCACCACCCTAGACCAGCTGCAGGAGAAGGACCTGGCCAACATCTTCTCAGAGCCTGTGCACATCAACGAGGTGGGTGCAGCTTAGAGTCCCACGTCTGAACCGCCGCGGAGATAAACATGAGATGATAAGAAAACATGGCACAACAACAATGCTTTATTAGTTCCCTTTGTAGTGACTTTTTTAGTTTTTCCACAGTAATCCTGACAATATATAGATATGCCATTTGGTTAAACTAACATTTAGTAGTTTAGCACACTTTTATCCAAACTTCCAAGTTAGGCTGAAAACAATCAATCTATTTAACTAGTTTTTAACTTTAGCAAAAAAGGATGTTTAGCATCAAGTAGCCACTTTAGCATCAAGTCGCATCTTTAGCATCAAGTAGCCTCTTTAGCATCTTCTAACAATGTGAGGGTGTAGACGAGTAGTCCATGTCATTTTAATTCCTACCAGTCACCTGATGGTACTGTGCTGCTCCTCATCTCTCCTCAGGTGCCGGACTACCTGGACTTCATCACCACGCCCATGGACTTCTCCTGCATGCGCTCCAAGATGGAGGCCCACGCTTACCGCTGCCTGGCCGACCTGGAGGCCGACTTCAACCTCATGGTGTCCAACTGCCTCCTCTACAATGCCAAGGACACCATGTTCCACCGGGCCGCGCTGAGGCTCCGAGACCTGGGGGGCGCCGTGCTGCGGCACGCCCAGCGCCAGGCCTCCAACGCGGGCCTGGACCCCGACACGGGCCTCCACCTGGCCGAGTCGCCCCAGAAGCAGAACTTCTACAGCTGCACGTGGGAGGACGGTGAGTCTCTCTGCCACATGGAGGCTGAAGCTGAGAATTAAGTCGATTAAAAGTCCACTGCTGAAGTTGAGATTAGTTATTGTTTTGAGGCGTTATAGGATTAGTTGATATCTGAAAAAAAAGAGAAATCCATGGCAGGGCTAGGTGTAGTGCGTTGGCGTGTAATTAGCGTAGCTCAGTGGCTAGGCATCGCTAACAACATGCTAACCAAAGAGAAATTCACAAAATAACATTTGTGCCGGGGTCTTTGTCTCATGTATTCAAAAAATATGTATTTATGTGCATCTATAAAGAAAATAATTGAAACACTTTTTTTTGTGGTGATTTATTGAGACTAATCAGGCCTCCCTGTCTCTCTCCCCCTTTCTCCCTCTCCCTCTCTGTCTCGCCCCCCTGCCCGTCTCTCTCCCCCTCCCCAGTGGACAGCCTGCTGGACCCTAACAACCGGCTCCACATGTCTGTGGAGGAGCAGCTGAAGGAGCTGCTGGACAAACTGGACGTGGTCACCTCCATGCGGAGCAGCGGCGCCCGCACGCGACGCGTCCGCCTGCTGCGCCGCGAGATCCACAACGTCCGCTTCCGCCAGGGCCCGTCCCCGCGCCGCGGCCTGCTCAACGGCCACCGCAAAGACGACGACGACGACATCGACGACGACGACGTTGGTGATGATGTCAAAGAAGAGGAGGAGCAGGAGGAGAAGAGTGGAGCCGAGGAGAAAACCGACAAGAGGCGGTTTTCGTCGTCTTGCAATAAAGGTGGGGGATACATAACGACGGCATCCAGCCCTTGAAATACCAACAAAAGAAAAACCAACAAACAAAAAAAAAGATGAGCTAACATGAGCTAATGGCACATTGTCCTCAGGTAATTGAGCCAGGGTCCCCCCCACGCACCAACCCCAACCACCCCACTGACTCCAGTCTAGTAAGTAGGGGTCCCTCCAGAGTCTCGTTCGGCCATCTCTCTCTCTCTCCCCTCTCCCCTCTCTCCTCTCTCTCATATATATAGACTCACCACTCCCATTAGCCATGTCATCTCACCCCAGCCCTGTCCGGAGAGGAAATACACGTTGTCATTTTTTGTTTGTTTGTTTGTTTGTTTACAGTAGCGCAGGGTAGCCGAGTAATACCGATCGAATTCTTTGCGAATTCTGCCCTTCCTTGAGTTTCACTGTGAATGTTGAGTCCCACAGTTGTGAGCGTGAAAACAGTTAAAGGGCACGTCCCGGTGAGGTGTCGGTACGACCGGGTGGTTTTCACCACCATAATAGAACCATCACAAATTGACGTCATTGTCTCCAGCGTGAATTCTCCGCAACGCCCACATCACACCACATAGTAAATGGACATTCATCGGTCAGGTCATCGGGTCTCGGTATCCAATTGAAATGCAGTATTCTCTTTTTTCCCCCCCCATCTTTTCAGATGACCTCAAATCCACATCCCCTCCCACGCTGGAGCCCACCTGGCCGGTCCCGCCCCCTCGCCAGGAGGACACGCCCCTGGAACCCCCCACCCTGCGGCCAATCACGGGCGAGCTACGCCACTGCAAGCGCCTTAAAATGGACAGCGAGAGTTCCGACTGCACCGCCGGGAACACGCACTGTGTTAAAACAGAAGAGCCGCCCATCTCCCCACCCCCTTTGCACGCCGCGTGCGGCCCACCCACACTTCTGACAAATGGCCTGGCGCCGGTTTGCACCCCCCCGCGGCCCCCGACCACCGGCGTGGGCCGACGCACCTCAGTGCTCTTCAAGAAGGCGAAAAACGGGAGACGTAACCCCGGAGACAGTCCGTCGCTAAGCGGAAAGGAGACGCCCGAGGAGAATGTGTCGAGCGTTCACCCCACCCCCACCGTCAGTACCCCTTCCTTCACGCCCGCATCCACCCCTTCCAAGACCCCACAAAAGATCCTCCTGCCCGTGGACCCCGCCACGCCGCAGCGATGGGCCTCCGGTCCAGACATCGGCTCTGACAGCGAGCTGGAGAGGACCCCCCAGCGTGCACCGGAGAGCGGTTAGTAGTTGTCAACCAATCAGATTTCACCTCTTGGCACTTTAGTCAAAAGCCACTTACAAGTGACAACAATCGAGGCATACAATCAAAATTGGAGTAGCAAAATTGCAGCTACAAAAAGTGCTGCGCGACCTAGTTTCAGAGTGCAGAGTAGCCATATAGGAATCAAAATGACCAGACACCTCATAATACCAGGTGTAACTGAATCTGCTAATCTTGTCTTAGTTCTTACTGAGCAACATGCAAGTAGCAACACACTTATCCGTTACCCCCCCGAGTCCAAATTTGTAACGGTCGGTGTCCATTTTGGCAAGTGAAGATTTTTAACCATGACTTTCAATGCTACACAGACGTTTCCTCAGTTAGTCATAGAGACATGGTGGAGGGCCAGGGATGCGCAAAAAAACACACTGTTGGATGAGGTCCATGGAGACCAGTGGTTCCCATGGTTACACAAGCTTGGAAACCTGGACAAATCCATGTTCCACACGACTACACTAGTGCTGAAGCGAAAATCGATTGACCCAAGATGTTAATACTATATTGGTCATTGGTCCATTTATCAAGTAGAAATACCAATAACATTTGCAACCTAAAATGAACCTAGTATTTCTTGGCTGCTCGTATTATGCTTGCTTGCTCGTAAGACATCACTCGGGGGTCTAGTAACTTGTGAAGGGCATTTTGTCGTTATTCATAATGATTTAGCATAATTCATATGCTAAATACTTAATCTGCTTCTGCCCTGCAGGTCTCTCCAACGGGCTCAATGGACACAGAGACGGCCGGACCGACTCCCACAGCGGGCCCTGCCCCCTGCTACACAAAAACATGTAAGATGATGAAGACTCCCTCTCGTATCATATAATAATAATAATAATAAAAGATAATTGTGTGTGCTTTTTAGGTGCATATTTATGCTTGCTTTTACACGTCAATTATGTATGCATGTATGCTTGCTTTTACGTACATTTGTATGCTTTTAAGAATGCCTGAATGAACTGAAAGACATTGTGTGTTGCCCCCCTCCAGTAGCTCACCTCTCAAAAGAAGCCTGGGCAAGCCGGCTTTGTCCAAGGTGCCCTTCCTGGAGGTGATGAACGGAGACTGCCACTACACTGTCCCCGGTTAGTGATGGCTCCTTCTGTCCGTTTAATAGACATAGTTTACACAGTTTGATTTAGTTACTACATGTTCATGCCAACTTTTTTTTTGTTTACACTCACAAAACATAAAAATTAGCGACATACTTGTTTGTAAAATGCAACAATTTTCTTTAATTCTTGGTTATGCCAATATCAATGTTGTGGTTCCTCCTGCTTGTTGTCCAGGCGACAGCAGCCAAGCGTCTGAGGATGAGCTGGAGCCTCTGGACCTGGTCTGGGCCAAGTGCAGAGGATACCCCTCTTACCCTGCCCTGGTGAGACCTGCTTAGCACCACCCAGCATCATTTAGAACAATGTAGCACGGCGTAGCATCATTTAGCACAATGTAGCACCACCTAGCATCATTTAGCACTATGTAGCACAGCTTAGCATAATTTAGCACAACGTAGCACCGCTTAGCATCATTTAGCACAATGTAGCACAGCTTAGCATCATTTAGCACAATGTAGTACCGCTTAGCATCATTTAGCACAATGTAGCACAGCGTGGCACCACCTAGCATCATTTAGCACAGCGTAGCACTGCTTAGCACCACCTAGCATAATTTAGCACAATGTAGCACAACTTAGCATCATTTAACACAACACAGCAGAGCTTAGCACCACCTAGTATAATTTAGAACAACATGGCACAGCTTAGCATCTCTTAGCACCACATAGCACAGTGGCTGATGTTTTTTTTTTAGATCATCGACCCAGAGATGCCAGAGGACGGAGTTCTGCACAACGGTGTTCCCATCCCCGTTCCCCCCAAGGAGGTGCTGCAGCTGGGGGAGGCCCGGCAGGAGGAGGCCGGGGAGAGACTCTACCTGGTGCTCTTTTTTGACAACAAGCGCACCTGGTGAGGACACACACACACACACTATTTAGCTCTGGTCGATTTGTATTATTTTATCATTTTTGTATTAATAATTGTATTTGTTTGTTTTAATGGCAATATAATGGAGGGCAATTATAAACCGGTTCAATATTATTTGACAAAAAATGTAAATGTCCAGGCAATTAACATGACTAGTCTCACAAATCAGACTTTAGATTTGTATCTAAAGTCTGATGGCAGACGAGCTAAAATCTGGGTGAACGGGGTGTTTCACTTTCTTTCGCTTCATATTTGTTGTTTGTTGACCAATCATGTTGCTGGAGGCGGGGATCTGTGTGTAATTGTCTGTAAAGGTTTCAAATCAACTGACCACTGTAGAAATACACTTCCCCTTCTGAAAGCCTCACCCACTCGCATTATTGAGTTTTCTTCGGTAGAACATCTCCGTAAACGAAACAGGAAACAAGGCGTAACTCCACCCCTTTAATTTTCTGATTTCCGGCCCAGGCTCTGTGCAATCTCCCCCCCAGAAGCTGTAGTATAGTAGGACTGCTGGATCCCAGATTACATTAAGACAAACTTTCCTCCTCCAGGCAGTGGCTCCCTCGCAGCAAGCTGTCCACACTGGGCCAAGACCAGACGGCAGACAAGCTGCGCATCATGGAGGGACGCAAGACGAGCATCCGCAAGTCTGTCCAAGTGGCCTACGACCGCGCCCTCATCCACCAGAGCCGCGTTAGCCACCAGCACGCCTTCCTGGCCTCCAGCTACCTGTAGGGGGCGCCCAGGAGGTCTCCTCCACACCCATAACCACCCACCTGGCTGAGCCAATAGGAGGCTGATACGAGGGTCTGGGATTTTCTTATTGGCTCCTTTGGATGATGCGCTCTGTGTGGTTTTCACTTTTGGCTTTGAGAGAGAGAAAGTGTGTGTGTGGGAGGGTCTTGGACTGAATTACCAAACCACTAGCGTCCTCGGCGTGAACAATTCATTGTATGTGTGTCTCACCGTTTGTGGGGCTCTGTTGTGTAGCGAAGAAGTAAGCTGGACAAACTCCCACCTACACCCACCCTCACACAGGCGTGGCTGTGCTGTTCTGGTGGGCTGGAGTCACATGGTTACAGATCCCCCCCCCCCTTATATATTTTTGATGCTACTGCCAATGACGTGTACCATCACGAGAGATGGTGTCATGTTTCTCTGAAAGACATTTTTATTTATATACACACATACACGCACACAATGGCTTTTTACATTTTTAATCTTTTATAAAAGAATACCCACTATATATTGTAAAGGCACACTTGATGTACATATGTATGCGTATCTTTCTGAACAATCTTAATTTAACGTTGCTATGCGTACGTCAATCAGAAAGGTGTGTGTGTGTGTGTGTGTGTGTGTGTGTGTGTGTGTGTGTGTGTGTGTGTGTGTGTGTGTGTGTGTGTGTGTGTGTGTGTGTGTGTGTGTGTGTGTGTGTGTGTGTGTGCGTGCACGCGCCGCAAGGAGTACTCTTCTTTATATATGAATTATCTTTTTTTTTTTAATACAAAGAAAAAAATAATTTATTTATGGAAGACAAACTATAGAATGCTATATTGGTTGAAATTGAGAATAACATTTTATTTAAAAAAAATAAATGGAAAAGGGTTTTTTGAACATACAGCCTGTGTTTGTTTCTTTGCGAATGTTTCTACTGAGGTGTTTCAACTTGAACAGTTTATTTATTGACGGTTTCCACAATATGAAGTTCATGGGGACGGACACCTTTTTTTTTTTTTTATGAGCTTGTAAAAACTGCAGATTTTAACCTACTGGCCAAATACTTGTTTTCTGAATCAGTATTTTTCTCATTGATAACTATTAAAAGACCTTTTTGGAACCCCTTGGCTGTTTTAGTTTTATTTCATGCATTTGGTATTCTCATGGAATATTCTATAATAACATTCAGTGTAACGGTTAACCATGTGTACTTCTTTAAATGATAGCTCTTAAATGTGGATCATGCTATAAAATACCCACCTATAGGAGGAGTCGTGACTCACTGCAGATTCTGTGGTGACTGAAATTGTCAACATGGGGAAGAGGAGACTATAGTAATGTTCAGTGTGTCCCTGACTCTCAAAAGGTTTGTGCAATTCTTTAGAAAAGTATCTGCTAAATGGCTGAATTGCATCTTGTGATTTTTGTACTAGGGCAAGACAAGTTGCTAAGGTATTTGACTACCAGCCAAAGGGTTTGGTGTTCGATTTATTATTGCACTGCCAGCTGCTTTGGGTAAGGGTAAGTAAATATAAGTAAGTAAATGATTTGTTTTGTGATGAGCAGTCATTTAAATGGGATTTGCCAATACAATATGACTTCCCATTGGCTGACAGGATGTAGGCTGTAGGGATAAGCCTGCCATTGGCCGACTATTTCAGTCGGAATTCACTTCCGCTATCCGCGTGTTACCGTTTTCCCGAGCTAGCAACCTACAGGCCTGCTTGGTTCTTTCGGTTAATGATTGTGAAGATATACAAAGATTGTTTACACAAACAGGGACGTTCTTGCATGAATGGAAAAAGTTTCCATGTTTCCAAAACAAGTTTCCCCCCACACTATTTTGCAAGGGCACCGTCGCTGCATCCTGGGCTTAGCGCCGCCCAAGACGATTGTTGATTGGTTTAAAGAACTACAAACAAGACAGAGCGTTTGTTCCCCTATCCCAGAATGATAATGGATAACAAAATGATAAAAACGAAGTGTGGAGATAGGTCTGGCTATGCTAGACTAGCTGCAGGTGATTTACCTGGGGCCTATTTCAAGTAGCAGGTTAGGATATGTTTAAGCTTAAACCAACAACTCTGACTCAAGCAAGCTTCGGTTTCAGAACAGCTGATTTCAATCTCGAGGAACGAGTTCACTGTCTAATCATTGTGATCGATCAGGGAAAGCCCAAGCCGTCAATACTATTGCAGTGCTTTTATTGGTTAAAGACTAGTCTGTTCATTTTGCACTACGTCACCATGCCGCTGCCGTACCCTGCTAGACCCCACGGCTCGGCTACGGTACCGCCAGACCCATTGGTACCGCTAGATCCCGCGGCTCGGCGTGCAGTGTAGCCTACAAGGAACGATCTGCACTCCTAAGTCCGACAAAGGGGCAAGCCATTATGTCATCGTTAAGAAGTGTTAAGAAAATAAATCACTGCTTAAATACTGCAGCCGTGGGTGGGGATAACACGCTTTTCAGTGTGTAACTAAGAGAGTGGGCTATAGGGCTTGTATGTCGTGACGTCACATCGCAATGACCGCCTCCATTTTGGAAGCATATGAGCATTGGAATGTTACTTATTGTGTTGGGAGTAATGTTTTTTTTGGTCATTGTTTAGTAATTAATCAGGAAATTACAGGAAGACTATTGTTTGAAACTGCCACAGCGTTTCTCATGCGAGACGTGGCAAAACAAAGTTTTCATTAGCCTAGATTACAGTACATTTACTTGATTTAAGCTTTTACAGTACTACAACTCTGAGTCCTCTCAATATGGCGGAGTATCGTCAACAAAAACTCCCATGATGCATTCTGATGTAAAAGCCCTATTAGAAATCGCCTATCTAGACACGTCACGTTAAGTTTCAATTGTTGTTCGATTGAAATACTAACAAGGAGGAAAAACGATGCATCTTAATACAATAGTTTTGGATATGACCATAACAAGTTGATTGTTGCCAATATCTGAACCAATGAGACGATAGAAAGAAGTTGGAATTGCAGCCGTGGGCGGACTTATCTCAGAGCTAACCTGCTATGTACCAGAGGCCTGTACTACGAAGCAGGATTTGGGCTTATCGAGGTAACTTCAGGTTTAACCCCGGGTTTTCAGTGTCACGACAGTGGTTCACTTTTTCCCGGGGTACATCGCCATGGTAACTTCTGCTGCACACCTAACCTGCTCTGGAGCAGGTTATGTTCGAGATAACAGATCAACACGTACAAAAGCACAAGTTGACAACTCGTGGCACCGCTTATGCGTGATTGCGGTTGTTAGGCTTAGTTAACTAAGCCAGCTAACAAAAAGATATCCTGGGTATGTTGAACTTGCTTCATAGTACAGGCCTCTGGTTTGCTCCAGGCTAGGCTCACAGCATGATTCACCATGGTAACTGAACAGAGTAGTCTAAGATTGGTATCTGAAACCATTCCCTGAATTCTGACTTAACATATCCGGTTAACCTGGATATCCAGCTTGAAATAGGGCCCTGATTTAGGAAGGCCTTTGAAAGATTAATATCTGGTGAATTCAGTTTCTTTTGTTACATAAAAAAAGAAATAATACTGTCTAAAATGTCTATAAATGTACATATGTAGTAAATATACAATATAAACTCTTGCGCATAAAATAAACGGTTCCTTAAAAAAAGTTATCATTAAGGGGCAAATAGTAATACTAAGTTTTGAGGGTGAGGGCCGGACATTGAGACCAAAACCATCCAGTTACATCTGAGACGACCACAGCAATGCCTCCATCTGGACACGTGATTGGCCAGCTTGTAATTTGGTTGTCCGTGTATTTGGCAACCCTGTGATTGGCCGATCTGTGATTCTCTGGGCGTGTGATTGGCTACTGCTGCTGTCGGAGCAGCAGGAGGTGGTTGTGTCGCAGGGTCCTCAGTTCGGTGAGTCTGCCCAGCAGGCGGCCGAAGCGCTGTGGCCCGCTGCACGCGTCCCTGGCCTGGGACATGCAGACCCGTGACAGCACCTCCAGAACCACCTCCTGTAGGCTCTCCACGCGGCCCGCGGCGTGCAGGGTGGTCCGGTCTGAGCCCCACATGGAGAGAGAGAGAGAGAGAGAGATGGATGAGTACAGCAGCAACAGCAAACAGCTGGATGCCATGCTACTTTTCGCTAGGGAAACTAGAAAATGTGGTTCTTTGATTTGGTTATTTGGAAATACTGTATAATAGGATGTGCTGTTTGAAATGGACACATCATCAGATCTTCACATGTGCAACAAAAGAAAGTAATTCAGTATCAGAATTATTTATAGAACCATTTCTGCCTGGCACTAAAGGAGAGTTCAAATAAAGTATTGCAGAACGTCATACAGTCACTTTGTAAATACATTGTGACTTTTTGTTGGCTATGACCTGATTTAACGATTGGATTTCTTTAAGGCCAAACAAGCAAGAGAAGAACAGTACAAGACACACTGACCAGAGCAGAGCAGTGCGGTGGCGGTCAGCAGGGCGTACTCCACCTCAGTCACCCTTAGAGCCGTCATGCTGTGGAAGAAGCTGAGAACCGGCCCCAGGGGGTCCTCACTGGGCTCTGGAGAAACACAATGAACACAAATACACACAAGTAAACAAACAACACAAATAGACGACGTAAACACACCACGTTAACACAACATAAATACACAACATAACCACACAACACAAATAGACGACGTAAGCACAACACAAACACACAACATAAACACACACCACTATGCGTCCCCCTTTAAACACACAACCCTTTAAAATACACCACATAAACACACAACCCTTTAAAATACACAACATAAACACACAACCCTTTAAAATACAACATAAACACACAACCCTTTAAAATACACAACATAAACACACAACCCTTTAAAATACACATTAACACACAACACTTAAAAATACACCATCAGCTCTTTCCAGATAATGTCCAGAATAAAGGCATCCACACCAGCTATATCTCCCTACCTGAGTTGTGTGCCATCCTGCAGTGGTTTTCCTTGGTCTCCAAGCTCTTCAGCCAGTGGTGTGTTGAGATGTTGAACGGCTGGAGGGCTAGAATATAAATAACCATTATAGGCATTAAAAAAAGAAATTTAATCTTCCACGTACAGCGAGCATCATTATGTGTGCAGCTTTAGCTGCACAACTCCTATGATCTATCATACCTATTATTTCTATTATTATTATATTATTCCCAAAGTCCCTACTCTATTCCTCCTTCGTACTTTATGCTAGAACAATAATTCAAACTTTATATACTACCTTCCTATCCAAACTTTTATGGAATGACTCAAAACTTTTATACCATTTATACTTTAATATATACACTTGTATTTATAATAAAAAATGTTCAGCAAGCTGCACACCACCAAATTGTCCTTTTTCAAGTTTAATTTAGAAACTCACAAACTGTGATCTACAGTTGAGACAAAAGTTCAATGAAAAGGCTTCATTAAAAAAACAAGGCTGAAGATGATGGGGTTGAAATACAGAGAATACACTAAATACCAATACCTCCACATGGCTCGGGGTAAAGCAGGATTTCAGGTAATTGGACTGCAGGTAAAGTACCCCTAGGCTAAAGGTGAGGTACCTGGAACGGTAGAGTATATTACCTGGGCTACAAGTAATGCACATGAGTGAGTGGTAGATTACCTGGGCTACAAGTAACGCACATGAGTGAGTGGTAGATTACCTGGGCTACAGGTAACATACCTGAGCTGCAGGTAAGGTACTTGGACTGCAGGTAAGGTACCTAGTTAGGAAGAGGATTACCTGGGCTGGGGGTGATCAGGTTATAGGAGAACTGTTGCGCGGAGAGCAGGAACATGACCTCTAGAGAGCATGCAGAGAGCAGAGTGCCCTGGTCTGAAACATTCAGTAGGTCGAAGCCTGAAGGAACCACAGACAGTCTCATTATCACATTATCACGAACAGTGTAACTCATTATATTGTCAGACAGTCTGACATTATCGCAGACAGTGTAACTCATTATATTGTCAGACAGTTTTAATCATCAAAGACAGTATTATCCATTATCTAATCTACTGCATGAAACAGGCGCGCTTTTCGACAAACACACAATTTGAAGAATGATTGAACAGGAAACAATGATAAGAGGTGGTACTTTCGACCACCAGGTTTTGTTCACAACCCATCCCTACACCACTCCATCTTACCCGGCAATGTCCTGGCAAACTGAAGCAATCTCTGTAAGTGTGGGGACACTCCGTATGATAAACACTCCTCATCCTCCATGCATGCCCACTCAAGCACCTAGTGCACACCAACAGAGGAATGGGAAATATAGTCTTTTATTGCCCCCTTTGAAGCCCTTTTCATATTATGCCTCACATTAACCCACACATGAACACAATCACATACTGGTGTGTTGTTTGTTTTGAATTGAAAACATGGTGGGTCTTTTTACTGGACCATAGGATGTGATCCAACAGAGCCAATTCATCTGCATTGATGGATTTTAACCTTAAGATGGCAGCAGACACAAAAGTAGTTTATGTTTGCTCTGTGGAGTGTGGGAGTTACTTTTTAAAAGGCAAGAAAACACAGGGACTGAATGATGGCTGATGGGTGATTAACATCAATACATACTAAATCTGCTCATTTCCTCTGATTCCAATCACATATTCTGTTGGGAGGTGTTCAAAATCAAAACATAAGAGACTCCATACACAACCCTTCCCAATCCCTCCTGCATACACAATTATAGGTTCTTGTTTTACTTTGAAACGCACCATTTATGCATCACAGAAGTATAGATGCCATTTCTCCCCATCTTTTAAAAAAACTGTCCCCAAAAGTCATAAGTTACTCACCGGACTGTGTGTCCCATCCTGCGCCTTGCACTGCTGATGAGCCTCCAGGATCCTCTGCAGGAGAAGCTCCTGTTCACGGGACAGTCTTGATGACAGCGACTGGTGGGTACACGTAGAAAATAGAAATACACATTCACAGTACATACACACAAAGACAGAGCTGCAGTTGCTAGCAGATAGATCTGCTACTGTGAGCTACCTGTTCTAGCCACCTGTGCTAGCAGATTCATATGCTTCTATAAACTACCTGTGCTTGTACATTGTACTTGTGAGATACCTGTGATAGCATATGGAAACGCTGCTGTTAGCTACCTGTGCTAGTAGAGGTATATGCCGCTGTTAGCTACCTGTGCTAGTAAATAGATATGCTGCTGTTAGCTACCTGTGCTAGCAGCCTGTTTGTGGAGCTGACCCTGCTCCTCTCTGAGCTCTCCTCCTCCTCCTGGCCTCCCAGCCGACCTTTGGCCCCCTTCCTCAGCCTCTTGGACTGGCACTGCACCTCCGTCAGCAGGCCTAAAGGACAAAAAATAGAATACAATTATGCTAATCTCTTAACCACTCATTACAATTGTCACCTGCTAGCAGTTAGAATGTCGTTTGATGTGTTTTACCAGAGATGTGTATCAAATGGAGATACTCAAAATTGACCTTACATTCAGTTAGCATCCCCATGGCACAAATGTTAGCTTACATTCAGCTAGTTAGCTTACATTTAGCTAGTATCCCTGTTAGGTTACATTCAGCGACCATCCCCATTAGCTTATATTCAGTTAGTATCCCTGTTAGCTTACATTCAGCTAGCATCCCCACAGCGCGGCACTTCCTAAGCCGGCAGTCCTGGCACTTCCTCCTCATATACATGTCCATCTCACAGCCTCCGCCGCTCTTGCACCGGTACACAGCCTTTTTGGTTACGCTCCGACGAAAGAAACCTGCAATATCGGGTAAAAATCTGTAAAAAATAAATAAAAAGAACGCTTAACAACGTAACCTATGTAGTTGACGTGAACACTTCGTACCTTTACAGCCCTCGCAGGTGAGAGCGTTGTAGTGGTATCCCGAGGCCTTGTCCCCACACACCACACACAGCTCCTCCTGGGCCCTGGCGCGGCCGCCGGGCCCCAGCCGGGACCTCCGGCCCAGGGGCAGAGCTCCGGCCCCGCTCCCCTGCCCCGGAGCAACATACTGGGCCTCCGGAGGCGGCGGGCTGAAGGGGCTGAAGTGGCTCTCGGAGCAGTGGGGGCTGTAGGAGTAGGGCGGGTGGCAGGGCTGGGAGGAGGAGAAGGGGGAGGAGGACGAGGAGGAGGAGGTGGTGGTGGTGGGGGAGGCGGTGGAGCTGTAGAGGTGGTGGAAGGGGAGGGTCCCAGGGCTGCTGGTGTACTGCTGCTGGGGGTACGGGAGGAGCTGGAAGTCAGGCTCTTGGAAGGTGAAGCCCAGAGGGTCTGACATCATGTCTAGAGAGGAGGAGGAGGTAGAGGAGAAGACCAGAGAATTACAGTAGTTGTAACTGTTAAATGTATTACTGATTATAATAACTACAGTAGTTCAGATTTGGATTAGAATGACTACAGTACTGTTTATTAGTAGTTAATTAGGCTGATAAAAAGAATAAATAAATATGCGAGTGCATTGTCATTTTAATACAAAGCTGTGACAAAATAGAACAGTTTTGAGGCCTGATTTAAAAGTCAGTGTTCAAGGCCTGAATAAATCAGTCCACTCTAATCATACTCTTTAAACTAGTACATAACACTCTGTAACAGCAGGCCTAGTTGGTATGTGCTCTGATGCTTGCCTGCTAGACATTACTAAAGGGGTTTAGTTATTTTATTGGTCACGGGGGGATACAATAAAATAAAACAACAAACTGGGGATACTGGAGAAGGACCTCTGCAGCAGGACCCAGCTGAGACCTTCCCACAGCCACCGAGGGACCTTTTGATTCAGACATATCTCTGTCTCAACATCAACGTTATATTCTTACATAACACATTGATTTTGTAGATATTGTCTCGGACTTAACGTGCGTTAACGGAGTTCCATGGCCTGGTTATTTTTTATTTGACATGATTGGGTGTGATCAATGTAAGTAACACCATAAAGCTTTGGAGGTAAAACATTAACTTTGAGTTGCTATTAAGAGTTGGAATAAGCCTAAGATAGAAGAAAAACATTGAATGACTAAGGAACATTAGATGGAGCGAGTCTTGTGATTGTCCCATTAAGAGTGGCTTTGGAACATTAGATGGAGCGAGTCTTGTGATTGGCCCATTAAGAGTGGCTTCGGAACATTAGATGGAGCGAGTTTTGTGATTGGCCCATTAAGAGTGGCTTCGGAACATTTGATGGAGCGAGTCCTGTGACTGGTCCAACCTTTGGATTGGCTAGAAAACTAGACTACTGCTGCACGATCTGAAACCATGGTAACAGAGTCTGCGGGTGTTGTTGCTACAGTAACATCCTCTCCACCCGTAATTCTTCCTTTACAGTTATTTGTTTTCTTCAGTGCTCCCTCCTCTTTCTGACCTGTTCAGCGTGTGTGTGTGTGTGTGTGTGTGTGTGTGTGTGTGTGTGTGTGTGTGTGTGTGTGTGTGTGTGTGTTTTATACA
>OOFB01017043.1:33330-46176 GCA_900323305.1 Trachyrincus murrayi | reverse complement strand
GAGAGAGAGAGAGAGAGAGAGAGAGAGAGACAGAGAGCATCCATGCCTGCTAGCATGTCATCATTCTTTCACTTTCACCTTTTGTTTCTGATTTTCCGTCTTTTGATGTTGTTTTTTTCACAGCATTTCACCTTGTTTTTTCTGTCTGGATGCCAAGTGTTACATCATTCATGTTATGTTCCCTGTCTCTTCCTTCTTACCCATCTGCCACATCCCACAACCTCATCTCAATCTAATCTCAATCAAATGCATAAGTTATGTCACTTGGCAAGCTACTTTATACATTGCTGAACTTTGGCAAAGGCAGTATTGTGAGAAATGTACTCTTATCTGGCTCTAGTTAGCTATTTAGCAAGGTTCAAAATACTCCACTGAGGCATGACATTGTGAATTGTGGAATCAAATGCTAATCTTATTGCTACAGCTTGTCAAGGCTGTAAGTGGTTTGTCTCAAGATGTGTAGTCAGGACAGCCAAGTAGACCACTCCACATATTTCCCATTCTCCATTTTCTTGCAATATTACGACATTACTATCTGTGAACAGATAACAACTGCTTGTACCGAAATTAATATGTCCATACTTGTTTGTGAAACAGCCCCCAATTGTCCATGTTCGTAACCTCAAATATGTGTAATTATACACCCAATATGTCCAAATACTTATTTGTTAACGTGTAAGCAAGCATGTTAGCCGACTAGGACATACTGAAGTGAAGGATAAACAATATGTTCTTCACATTCCCCCCTATCCTGAATCATCACGTACAAAGTGTGGACGCAATTACAGACAATCCCATAAGTCCTTCCATATCTTCCACTAAATTAATTAAAAAGATACATATGTTTTCTCATACTACAATTCATGGTGACCTGGCTCAGCTCCCAAGGAGCAAACCCCAGGATTTCCCCTGATGTTTACATTCCAGTGAACCCCTCACTCCCTCACTCCCTCCCTCCCTCCCTCCCTCCCTCCTCCACCCTTGCCCTCGATCCACCCTTCCCTTCGAGACATTGAGCTGCCACAAGGTTTCTTTTGTGTATCTTCATGAGTCAATTTGTGGAGAGCGCAATCATTCATTCAAGCAATGTGTTTTCACTGAATGACGTCATTATTAGGTGTCCCCGTCTACTTCACCATACAACATGATCTCTTGACGATTCAAATAAAAACAACTTATTATCACAAGGAAGAAGGCAAAAAAAAAAAAGAAGGGATTAGGACAAGAATAACACCTGTCAACCAAACAACACAATACACACTCAAACGCTGGGGCCCCCCCCACATCTATGGAGAGAGATTTGTCTCATAATTATTAATACTAATAGGAGTCAACTTGTGTCTGGTAAAAGTTAACTTGTGTCTTGTAAATTGACATTTGAATGAATGCGCAATGATTTGTACAAATACATATATATTTATGAAGTTTAACATTTTGCACAAATACCTAAAAAAAATTAATTTTGTCCATACGCAATAGTTGCAATAAGTCAGTCTCAAATCTAAAATTGGCTTGTGAACTGTTGAATCTGCATTTGTGTATAAAGTGACACGCGTGCATTCATTGACATAGTTTTGACACAATTTATTTTTCTATTTTGAATTTTTTGACAAATTTCACAGTGTTATGGATGTGCGTATCTACTGAGGTTTCTTCTTCGGTGGTGGAGTGGAGCAACTCAACTCGGTACCTTAAGTACCTCAGTCTTGACCATAATAACGCTAAAGCATACTCTCTCGTGTAATATTGCTTAACTATGTACCGGGCAGTTTAGCTGGCGTTATTTACTGGAGTAGTAAACTAATAGTTTCATTATATAGGAGTCTGTGGATGGCTTAGCGACCGCAATAGTCCCGTTGTCGGGGCTAACCCACAGCCTAACAATAGCTATTGTGTCAAAATAATTTTGCTAGTGCTATCTCCGCTTCCCTGGAAATAGCTAGGGGTCCGACTAACGTTAATACCTGGAAAACAATCAGTCACATCCACAGACTCCTATATAATGAAACTATTAGTTTACTACTCCAGCAAATAACACTAGCTAAACTGCCTGGTACATAGTTAAGCAATATTACATGAGAGGGTATGCTTTACCGTTATTATGGCCAAGACCGAGGTACTTGAGCCGAGTTCCGTAAGCGCAGAGTTGAGTTGCTCCACTCCACCACCGAAGAAGAAACCTCAGACACGCATCGATCGGTAGTTACGAGTGTGTGAATCACACATCCCAAACACCATGAAATGTGTCTCAAAATTCAAAAGAGAAAAAGAGATTGTCTCAAAACTATGTCAATGAATGCACGTGTGTCACTTGATCCACAAATGCAGATTCAACAGCTCACAAGGCAATTTTAGATTTGAGACTGACTTATTGCAACTAATGCTTATGGACATAGGAAAAAATATATATAATTTATTTAGGTATTTGTGCAAAATGTAAAACTTGGATTCATAAATATGTATGAATTTGTACAAATCATTGCAAATTCATTCAAATGTCAATTTACGACAGAACTTAAGACACAAGGTGACTTTTACAAGACACAAGTTGACTCCTATTAGTATTAATTATGAGACAAAGCTCTCTCCGTACACATCAAAGACTCACCTGTGCCAGATGTCTGTGGGATGTGTCAGAGCGCCACCTCACGTGCTGGGCGGTCCCCTTGGAAGGCGGCACGGACCCCTGGGTGGCAGTGGCGGTGGGGTGGTGTGACACCAAGTCACCCTGATAGCCAGCGAGGTTCCTGGCACCGGTCGCCTGCCGCCGGGTGCTCTGGTAAAGGGTGTCGCTGATGCTGGGCTGTTTTCCTTTGCTGGCCAGGGGCGGACCATTAACGTTAAGGGTCTTTGGTGCCGGCACCTGGAGGGCAAACTGGCCGGTCCTGTTGGGTGGCGGGGGGGCCTTGTTGTTGCCTGCGCTCCAGATCCGATGGGGGAATTCTGCAGAGTCACTCCCCTTCCGGCTCTTTCCCTCCAGGAGTTCGGCAGCCACCGAGTTTGGCTGGAATCAGATCAACACATTTTGAAATATGAATAATAAAGAACACTGCAAATAAAATAAAAAATCCTTCCAAAAAAAAAAAATAAAAAAAAAAGGTTCCCAATTGCCACTTATTTCCTAGCTGCTAAGTGGCAAGTCTCTCTAAACGCCTTTACTTTTCACTGACTCACCCCCCCACTCCTACAACTTGTTGGCAGGAGAAACAAGCGGGAGGGAAGAGTACCAGCCAATGAGCGGAGCCGGATCGACGGCTGGTGTTAAGAGAGGAGCGGGAGGCAGATGGAATTATAGTGCCGCACAGCCAGGCTTGCCAGACAAGTCAGCCAGCCAGGGAGGCAGTCAGGCAGAGCAGGGTTAATGCCCCTCCACTCTCAACAGCGATGTGTTGTTATGCCACCCAGGCAGAGAGAGCATTACTGTGTCTTCGCGCTTGGCTACACGACACTAGCGGAGAGTTGAGAGTGAGCGAGAGAGAGAACAAGAGAGAACAAGAGAGAGAAAGAGAGAGAGAGAGAGGAAGTATAAAGTGAATGGAGGAGAATGACGAAAGATGAAAGTGCAGAGGTTGGGGAAGATGAAGAGCAGTGCTCAGGGCGCTCTGAGAGAGGACATAGATGAGCCACAGGAAGTGGAAGGCTAGGTGAGCGGTAATGAGTGAAGGAAAACGGTAAAATAAGTGACGCATTGCAACCATAACAGAGCTGAGAGAGACAAAATTCAGGGAAAAAAATACATTGAACAGAAACACAATTTTCCTGACGTCAGAAAGAAGCACAGAAGTAAATAAATGACAGAGAGCTAGCTAAGCAAGTTGAACAAACCTGAGTAAGCGTGCTAGTGGCAGACTAATGAGAGCCTATACAGCACACCGAAAGATAAGCTCTTCCCTCAGCAGTTAATACTGTAGGTGTGACATTCCCCACACATTCAGTGAATGCCAGGGAAATTAATGTCCCTGTGGCCCTGCATGACCCTAGATGTGCACTTCCTCTACTAGTGTCAACAAGATTATAGATATGATTGGCTGTCATTCCAAAAAGCCCCAGGCAAGAAAGAAAGACAGAAAGAAAAAAAGAAAGAGAAAGAAAGACGGAAAGAAAGAAAGCAACAGAAAGACAGAAAGTAAGAGAGAAAGACAGAAATAAAGAAAGACAGAAAGAAATGAAACATAAACAGACAAACACAAAACAAAACCCAAGCACTGAAAGCACTAACCTCTACAAACTGAAGAGGCAAAATTCCAACTTTGTCTCCTAGTTTAGCCTCGATCCAATGTTGGTCCACTCTTCTGATAACGGTAAGAATGTCCGCCTGTAAGTCGCAATGTAACAGAGAGATTGAGGGAGAGTCACTTACAGGATACAGAGAGAGGGGAGAGGAGCGACGTCGGGGGCTAAACAGCGGGCAGATGCAAGCTGCTTGGAATAGAGCATGCAATAGACTATAATATAAATAGAGAGGTAGACCAGCACTACTCCAAGAGTCAAGTAACATCCACTACCTTTGTGTCAGTGGGCCCCGGTCCTTCCTGTGACTAGACGTGCTTTAAAACCGATTTAACCATCTGCTTTCACTTTTTTTTTTTTAACAGAGATGAAAGAAAAAACACGTCTTAATGGAGAGTATCCGAGTGCTATGGCCCTTATATAACTCCCTCGGAAATTGTTCATGGTAAGTAGAAGTGCTGCAGAGGTCTCGTAGCCCCTGCAGTGCCTCTGGCTCTACAAGTTTCTAGTGTTACTCAGAACCTTTCAAACTGCAGCCAGAACAAAGCCACAAGGCAACCGCCTTTATAGTCAAGTAGAGCGATGAGAGGATTTGATCCATCCGTATGTTAATGTTATCATGACATACATGAAGGGGACCGGTTCAGTGTTCAGTGGTGTTCAGTGTTCAGTGTCCAACTCACTGAAATCTAGAAGTGATTTATGTGGAAACAGGAATTTCAGGCACAAAGTGATAAGAGAAGTGAACAACCGAGAGACTGTGTGTTCCTTCTCAGGGTTTATTTCCCTGCTGAGTTTTAGGCCATTTTTACTTTCCCATACGGTTAGAGAGTTTTCCTGTGAGGCCTTTGAGACTGTAACAGTAATAAAGGGCTATAACAAAAAAACTATAATAATAAAAATAGATTGCATTGATACGGTGCTTTTCTAACCTCAGTGACCACTCAAAGTGGAGTACAATTAATGTCTGAAATTCACCCATTCACACACGCACACACACGCACCAGCACCGGAGGCAACTATGCAAGGTGACAACAACCAGCTCCTCTAGAGCAGTCAGGGCTAGTTCGAAACGTAGCGAGGAGTAACCGAGAATTAAACCGGCAAAACACTTCTGGTTGCCAGACAACCTACCCTAGCTCCTAAGCTCCTACTGTCTTCCTGCCACCCATACTAATGATCCCAACTTGGTCCCACCCTGCCTCTACTGGGTGACTCATCTAGGGTTTGAGGTTTGAAGCGCAGGGACCAACCTTGACGAAGCCCAGACAGCACTTCCAGTCTTCCAGGTCCATCTCTTTAGGGTTAAAGTCATGCAGGGCCCTGCAGAGGGCCGGAGCTTCGGGGTGCCCGGCCATGCCCTGCCACTGCCCTTGCATCTGGTTGACCTGCCCCAGGTGCCACGTGCCAGCAGGAGCAGACCCCCCGCCGGCCGTCTGCCCCTCACCGTAGCTCCAGTTATCATCCACCTTGGGTCTCATGGTGCCGATGTAAGCAGGGTTGGGAAGCACCACCTCTCCCAGACTTGCGTCCCTTTGGTGCGATGTTCTTGTAGCAGCCTGTAGAGGAACAGAGGAGAAGGAGGAGGATGAGGAGTCGTGTGACGTATGTGGGTCTTGTTAGAGGATGACTTCAGGACTTTTCCACCTGGACCCTGTTTTCCCACCATTTTGTGTCTATGTGACTAATGCGGACAACAATTTTTGAAATTGGTCCAGTATTGAACGAGAGCCGCGAAACGTCTGCATTGTAACCATTTGGGGCAATAGCACCCGTCAATGTACGTCCTCTAAAAGTGCTTGTTTTTACAACTGACAGGATCAGACTGTTATTATAAGTGTCTGACAACATTATGGAAAGGATCCCTACAGAGAAATACAACTTTTTCCCTTACCTTTCGCTTGATCCAGTCTGTTTGTTATTGTGTCTAACCAAGTCTCGCTCAAGGAGAAGTCTCGCTCTGAAATCTTGTGAGAGTTGAGTTGTTGCAGGAAGAGAACGGTGGAAACGTGAGTGAGATTTGGACAGAGGAGTGCCGACAGAGTTTGATGTGTTGGACTACAGAAAGCGTAGCTTAGTGTTATCTAAAAGATTTTCAAAGTAATGGCTGAATATTTAGCTGATTTAGATTCAGAGTGAGACTTCTCGAGCGAGACACAATAACAAACAGACCGGATCAAAGCGAAAGGTTAAAGAAAAAAGTTGTATTTCTCTGTAGGGATCCTTTTTATAATAATTCCAAAACGTTGAAAACAATCTGAGCCTGTCAGTGGCAAAACAAGCACTTTTAGAGGACGTACATTGACGGGCGCAATTGCCCCAAAGGGTTACATTACAGACGTTTTGCAGCTGCATTCTTGCTCAATAATGGACCAATTTCAGAAAGTGTTGTCTGCATTAGTCAGTTAGACCCAAAATGATGGGGAAATGGGGTTCAGGTTGAAAAATACAGAAGTTATCCTTTAAACTATAGCGGGACTAGCTTAAAAGCTCAATTACAACATCGTCATTAAAAACAGCGCTAACTTCTAACGTCTAAATGTTTCACCGGAGGGGGGTTTAGTATTGTTATGTACTATAAAGTCATGGAGGTTCAGCATTGCCCTTTGGGGGTGAACATGGAACTGTTACCTTGACCTCCTTCTGCAGTGACAAAATGGAATCAGGTAGTTCAGAAAAAGACATTTGTTAACAGAGAGGAGGGGTGTGATAATAGGCCAAAAAAGAAGAGAACCAAAATAGACACAGTTCTAAAAAAGAAGTGAAATGCCAAGTCTCTCAAGAGTCTACACAGCTTTAATCTACACTTTATTCTGTGACATTGAAAGATGTCCCTCTTGTCCAATAGATATATAGAAATAATATAATATAATACAATATAATATAATAATATAGCCCTATTATAACATGACAGAATACAGTCAGTCAACCCCAATTACAAGCCTCCAAAACATCAATTACAAGGTTTGCTAAAGGGCACAATGGCAGTGCTACGAAAACACTTTCAAGCAAAACATATGTTGGCTAATTACGTAGCAGCATAATCATTATTTGTAGGTGGGCTGTGGGCTGATTATGTACTTCCACATGACAGCACAGCTTCATCACTGTTCTTTAAAAATAAGGTATCAGTACAAGTGATATCTCTGTTAAAGTCCCAAAGACTGTTTTACACTGACAAGGCTTTACTCAAACACTTGAAATGTGTGGCATTGAGATTGATTATCTGCAATGTTATTAATAGCCTGTACCGGGTTTTTACAGCAATATGACCCATGTATGAGGGCCAATCAGGCTACAGATCACCAGGCACTACTGTGTGCACGGTCCTCTCACCTCTTTGTGCCTTAGCTGCTCTTTGCTTCGGCTGTCGTCAGACTCCTGCTGACCCTCCGTAACCCCTGGGTTGTGCCTGGACAGGGGGACCATAAAGCGGGTGGAATGTCTGCTCCTGTCGGGCCCCATGTGGTCTGGGCCTCCAACCAGCCGCACTAGCAGGAGGTTAGCAGGGAGCTCCTCCACGGTCCCGGCCAGGGCAGCGGTGAGACACTTTGGACAGAACAACTGTGAGGCGGACGCTTCTTGTTTCTGAAGGCAGGCTTTACAGAAGGTGTGCTGTCTACACTTCTACACAGTGGGTATGACTTTAGAATCACATTTATTAAAAGATGGAGTAAAGAAACTTGAGACTGATCACAGAGTTACTCGGGGACCTGTTGAACAAGAATATGGTGGAGTTTGCCGAAAAGAATTTGATTAGATTTTGTATGGATTTTTTTAAATATGCATATATAGCCGCACCTCTCTGATCTAAGACACATCCAGCTGCTTGAAACAGAGGGCATTCCAGCAAGCCTAATAGAGCAAACTCTTCCATCGAAAAGGGGGGGTTATGTCTGGAAATCGACTCTGATACGCTTGCAAGACTGTAATCCACCATAGTGTGGATGAAAAGATATACACATTCTAATTAAAACGTCAACATCAAAACATAATGCCAATAACGCCGGACTATTACCCTAATGACAGCAGACACGTGTAAAAACACACGAACAGGCTAAGAGATAAGATAAGAGAAAGTAGTGATAGTTTGCATGCGTGTTTACGAGGTTCACCATGACACCTGTGTTGCTCGCGTTAGGCTACAGGTGTCACGTCAGCTCACCTGGCCACACAGGTGCCCTGTATACGAGGAAGTTTCGAGTAGATCACATATTCCTCTTCAGTCGAAACCCACTCAGTTTAACAAACGTTTAGGATTTGCGCGACAACAACAACAACAAAAAAAACCAAAGCCAAACTGATATATTCCGTAAACTCCCGATTTAGAAATGCGCAACACTTTTCTCTGGCGGTGCTCTCGCTGTGACGCAGAGGACGACTCCCGGGACGGTGGGGTAGGCGGGCGGTGGTTCGTGGGGTGGATCGTGGGATAGGCGGGTGGTGTGAACACCGTTCACCAGGGTTAAAGGACGCTTTTAACCATTTGGTTACATATCGCGCTCGGATCTGCACATGTGTTACAGTTACGGTTTCCCCAGTCCTTGCTTTTGTGACATCACGAATCCACAGAAAGAAATCGGGAAAGGTGATTTTTCTTTACGTTAATCATGAACTGCACATTCTGACGGAATCATAAAATGCAATAAATAAAGTATAGACATTTACATGTACATGGTTCATTTATGCGCTTGTTTAAATAATTAGTCTTTACTAGCTCTGATTAAAATGTTGCCACTGTCCTTCATTTTGAAAGTGCGCAGGACTTGCGCAACGTGAACTACTTTAATCATTTGTGATTTAAAAAGTCACCCGGGAGCTTTCTTAGATTTCCATGTACTGTGGTCTCCCTCTGCTGGTGTGGATCTAGAAGTCTGTTTTAAATATTTCTACAGTCTTGATTAAGTTATAGAGGATAGTAGGCTAAAATAAGTAGTTGTACCTATTAGAGTTATAGTAAGCAAGAGTAGTAGTAGTAGTAGTAGTAGTAATAGTAGTAGTGGTAGCAGTAGTAGGCTAGTAGTTATAACAATAAACATATTATTGTTGGACCACATATTATTAACATAGTATTGTTATTATTAAACACATGTTTTGCATGTGTGTCATTTAATCAATCGGATTCAAATCGGATCCAAATCCCCTTCTTACATCCGAAGAATACATTATTTAGCCATACTGGCTATGTACCAAAAGTTCAGGACATCCATTGAATTTTTTAAACAGACATTAATCTTTTATTTGATCGTCCATGTCAGCATAACTTGGGGAATTCTTAAATATCTGACTTTTACAGGATGGTATGTAGGCCATGACTTATTCACGTGTTCATATCAATGTTGTTAGGCTTCAGTAATCAGGACCATTTCTTTCCACTTCTCACAGGTTAACAGCTCTGTCAGAACAAGCTGTAGCCTATACGACAAACAAGATTATCCTTAGGCGCTCAGCCTTTGGAGTATTTTGTCCTACAAGTGATGTGATTATAATCTTGGTGTTTCCTCACAACACCGAACCGAGCGCTGCAGCAAAAAAAAGAAAACACAAGAAGTCGCCTTCATTGTTCTGTTCAGCATTCCCCTATGGATGCACTGTGTGGTGAAAACAATGCACTGCATTACAAATACCCTATACAGACCGGGATGTGCCCATTGCACTGCTGCTGATTAAAAGTCGATGCAAAAATGATGACTACCGTCGTTACTCAGCCCCGACAACCAGACTGGACTCCTTAAAAAGGGCCTTTATGTCTGTAATGGGCTGGGGCTCCAGGTTTGATGGTTAGTCCATCTTAAATGAAAGGAGGGGATATGTCCCCGCGGGACAGCTCTGAGCTCGGTGCTGTCTCTTAGAATATGTCTGCTTGTCGAAGGTTGCTGTATGAGGAGGAGGAGGAGGAGGAGGAGGAGTGCCTCCCTCTCAGGCCTCCATGTTTTATTTAAGACAGCAAGGCGCTGGTCTCGCTCATATCGAGTGTGGTACGTGTGCTCACAATGTCTCTCTCTCAATTTCTCTCTCTCTCTTCCTCAAATCTTTGGTGTGTTGTGTGTCTTTATTTGTGCAGGACGTCTTCACTTTGCAAGTATCCGATACACGTGTGTGTATCGGCAGTTGGAGTCATTACTCATAAATGAAAGGGCTCTTCTAATTTCCTCACTAGCTTCTGATCAGAGAATCCAGTCTGCTCTCCCAAAGGAAAGGTTCTGTTGTTTCTTAACTTGTAATGGTAAAACAAACTAACTTGTAATGTTTATAGTAAGCCCACTACACGTTACCAGTATTTGTTGAGTACATAAACAAAGACACTTACCCTGCAGTGTAAACGTTGACACCCTTCAGATCTGGTAGTACTGGATAAACCTGAACAACCAGTTGTCTTGCAGACCAGTATGGGGGTTACTGAGACACGGGGAATTGCAGACATGAATAAGCACACTACTACATGTGTGCATATTCTAATTCATTTTGTGTGTGTGTGTGTGTGTGTGTGTGTGTGTGTGTGTCAGATCGGGCTGTCATTGTATAGCTTAATCACGACATGGCTTTGAAATGTAACACAGGGAGAGAGAATTCAGTGGCAAGTACCTTTTGCTGCATATTTGCTGTTCAAAAGACATCTCCATGGAAAACACACAGTTCGTCTTCCACCCACAGTTTTGTGTCTGTGCCTGCCTCTTTCCTCCTCTGCTGGCAGATTGAATGTCATAAATCTTTCATGTATGATAAATAAATGAAAATCTCTCTTTACTTCTGAGCGGCATCTGTAGTTTCTCACTACCTATAGAGATATGCTAATTACAGATGACAACCTCATTAAGTTTGTCTGTTTCTATTTCAGGACTAACAACAAAATTGCACACTGCTGTAAGGTTACGAGCCTTTATGTTAAAACTATCAGGGGACACGGGACATCCATAACTAAGGATTTGGTATCCCTGGTCACAGTGTGTTTCTGTGTTACTTGTTAACTGAAATAATAAGTATAAATGTAAAAGTAGAATCATTCCAAAAATACCTGCTGAGCTGAGTGAAATCACATTGCTGTAACACCTGTGTGTGTGTGTGTGTGTGTGTGTGTCTGTGTGTGTGTGTCTGTGTGTGTGTGTCTGTGTGTGTGTGTGTGTGTGTGTCTGTGTGTGTGATGGTTTATGAGTGTGTGTGTGTGTGTTCGTTATGTGTGTGTGTGTGTGTGTGTGTGTGTGTGATGGTTTATGAGTGTGTGTGTGTGTGTGTGCGTGCGCACGTGTTTCTCTCTAACCAATTTTGTCACTAATGGCTTGGCCGCGAGTGCTGTTTCAGCCCATTGTATCACTTTATACATCTCTACTGTGGGACATGAACTATTCCCAGTCAGCATTTTAGTTAGGCACCAAACAATGCACTTCATAGCGGCCTGCCCATGTGAATTCACCTCAATACCGTATCTTTGTTTTCAGGTTTAAAAGCAATTTAAAGTCAACACAAGAACGCTACCTGAGGGAAACCAATCAGATCGTCACTACTGAATATTTACCAAGGCAGGGGCGTCGTTATGGTAAAACCGGGTATGGAAAATGTAATAGTATGTTGCAGACTGAAGCTTTTGGCCACAAATTGTGAATTTCTCTAATCCCTGCCGCAAAATATAATTCTTGTGGATCCGTTTTAACCTCAAAAGAGAGTCACAACACACATTTTCATATTTGACCCTAATGGTAAAATGACCATGTGCCCCCCCCCCCCTCTGCTAAAGACAGGGCTGTCATCCTATAACCAGGGAAGCATCTCAGCGGGGTGACAGAGTTTAACTTGGGCGCTGGTGTAGACTTTGGAATGAGGGAACCGGGGCGATGAAGTGTTTTGGTGGTTAAGAGCGCTTCAGCAGCCAAGTGGGAGATGCATGCATGAGGAGAAAACTAAAAATAGCACACACGTACACACCCACACACACCCACACACCCACACACCCGCACACACACACCCGCACACACACACACACACACACACACCTGCACATGCATACACACACAAATACACCTCTGAGCCAGATGCCTCCTCCATACCTCTGGGAGATCATTTGCATTTCCTGCATTGCCCCCACCTACCCCACCCCAATCCACTGGTACCCCTCTCCTCCGTCAGAGCGTCTTGGGGTCCAGCGCTCTGTTTTCCCATAGCTCTCTCAGGCCCTGGTCACTCTGGCCAAGCCCTCTGTTGCCATGCCCTCTGAAACAGGACACCGCTCTCCACACAGTGGTCCATTTTCCTTTCCTGAAACTAGAGCAGAGGAGCTCAGAGTTGGAAAGAGAATAAGGGTGCAGGTCATTAGCCTGGGATGAAAACATTCCTTTAGGCTTGAAGCAAAGTGGCAAAGTGCGTGTGTGTGTGTGTGTGTGTGTGTGTGTGTGTGTGTGTGTGTGTGTGTGTGTGTGTGTGTGTGTGTGTGTGTGTGTGTGTGTGTGTGTGTGTGTGTGTGTGTGTGCGTGTGTGTGTGTGCGCGCGCGTGCATGCGTGTCTGAACAACGCAGAGCAATTCAAAATAGGTTATTCACCTTCTTCTTTTTCAGTTGTTAATCACGTACAGCCACTTCACACAATGTTCTTTCATATAAAATTAGCATTGCGGTCAGGAAATTA
>OOFB01017043.1:21677-29177 GCA_900323305.1 Trachyrincus murrayi | reverse complement strand
CATTTTATTGTTACATTAGAATAGACGGTGGATTACCACTTCCATCTGTTCATTCCTAAACTACATGATACATGATAAAAGCCTGCCTGAGAGGTTCTGCAGTAAAATCTTTAGACTTTATCCTCTGCATGTTGCCCAACCAGGCCCAAATCTTGTCTGGCAGTAATCTGGTCTGATGTGTAGGCACACTGTTGGTAATCACAGCCACATGTCCCCCAGATCCCCACATATAATGTATATCCTTCCATCTGTGTGTCACATATAATGACCGGCAGGATTAATCTTGTACTAACACTGTGTAGTAATGTGAAATGCCTCCAGCTGTGCTGAGCTCGGTGTTAAATATTAGAGTGTGGTTTGTAACATGGCATTGCAATATTATGGCTTTGAGGAAGCGATTTTTACACAATTATATCTAGTGTATTCTATATATCTAGTTATTTATTTACACATGACCAGAAATGAATCAATTTAGTGTTTGTGTAGATTCAACTGTAGACACGGCAGCTTATCACTGAATAAACATTGGATTAAAATGAACTGATTTCTTCATCCCATATTACTGCAAAGTTTGTGTACGCATTGCAACATGCATGTTGCAATGCGTACACAAACAGTTAATTAACTCACACACATAAAACTGTTTCCCTTTGCAGAACGCTTTATTTCCTTTCAAATCGGATCACATCTCTCTTCTTCTACTATCAGCTCCTTCCACACGAGCCGTGTGCAGCGTTTGTCTTAATTAAACCTGAATATTCCCATTGCCTTGAAGTCAAATTGAAGGCTTAATTCAAATGCTGGCATTATTTTCTCTCAGTAACGTAACGACGTGTCTAATGCATACAAAACAGGTCGACTACGTAGGCACTTGTTATGGCATGAACACCCAACAGGGTCTTTATCTCGTACACCGGATAGTGTTATACATTAAGGACGTTCCCTGAAGCACTTTGATGAAACTGTATGAAGCAGCTGCCACACCTCAAGGATCATTGCACAACTGCAGCATACATTGGGAAAACAGTGCAATGTGCAATGTAAATATGTTTCCCTGATTCCTCTGATTGCTGAATAGGCAGCCTCATGAGCAGAGAACAACATATCCTGACAGTAAAGACGGTGTTTTTTTAAAAGAGATTGATTTAAGACGCCGGTTGTAGATTTAACACGACTTTGTCCTGCTTAATCTAACATCTTAACTGGCTGCTTGTCCCGGTGTTCATTGTGCGATATTATAGCTCTGTAGCAACCTGTGATTGTTTCTAGATTTATGATCTTTATGATATTTATGATGATATATGAGCGTTCTCTCAGAATATTTTACACGCTGCGGCAATATGACTCTTCTCATGGATTCATGTTGCATCATGTCCCCTGGCCTGCTCAGCAGAGCGAGACACTGTTTGCTTCATACAGCGTGCTGTGGACGGGGGCCACGGTGATCACCCATCCTTGGAGATGATTTACGATCAGTGGGATTTCAGGTCTGAGCAGCTTGATTGAGCCTGTATATTCTGCTGTGCAGTCCTTGAGAGATAGTTGCTGAGGTAATGAAGAAGAAAATGACGAACCAGAGACATGTTGGCTGTAGATCAGACCCCGTACAGCAGCTGTGCAGGGGTAACTTTTCTCCCGCGCAAAGACTATGCAAGACACACACACACACACACACACACACACACACACACACACACACACACACACACAGTGGCTGCAAGGTCCCTCAAAGTTAAGCGCAGCTGCTCAATCTTGTAGCCTTCCTCCTTCTCACTGTCTACCTTCCGCTCTCTCTCTCTCTCTCTCTCTGTGTCTCTCTCTATGTCCCTCTCTCTCTCTCCCTCCCCTCTTCTCTCCCCATTGCCCCCGGAGCCGTGGATACTTTGCCTCATTAGGAGCTCTGCACCTGAATTCAGGACCACTTTGGCCTCCCTGGAGCGTAAGTGGATCCCAGAGGGATTTCTTTGGCGGACAATCCAAGATGCACAGTGTGTGTGTGTGTGTGTGTGTGTGTGTGTGTGTGTGGAGCTGCACGTTCCTCTGGATAACTAATTCAACTCACGGTTCTAACAGTGGCCACCAGAGTCCCTCCGAGGGGCTGAAAGACGACGACGGCGACCATCATCACGCTGCATTGCTCTGCGGCGCCTTGCAGAGAAGGGTAGAGGGAGGGGAGGTGGTGCCGACGTAGGTGGAGGACAAGGCTGTGACATGGCCAGCAGCACCAACCGGTGCTCAAATCACATTACATCTGATTCTGCTGTGGCTGCTGCCCAGTGATTTAATGCAGGTTTTTTTTCTCCACATATTACAGTTGGCAGAATAAGGCCACAGTGAGGGCTCCAAATGTATGCTGGCCGGGACTGCAAATTGGATCTGGTTTCTGTGTCTGTGTCCCTGTGGTGCGCTACTAAAGGACACATCGTATGGACAGGTAACACCGTGTTGACACTGTCTTGTGAAAGAAGGTCACCCGCGTTGAACGGGGGTGGTTTTTTCCATAAAACCGTTGTTGGTGAAAAATGTAAATGGATGAACCATTTAAATCAGTCATTGTATTTAGGATGATATAATGTATTCCTGGCTTGGGTTCCATCCTTGAAGGAGGTGTATTTTCTATGGGTTATCCTCGGGTGCTCTAGTTTTTTCCCCCTCCTCCAAAGACATGCAGGTAAGGCTAATTGGACACCCTAAATTGCCTCTGTGTGAGAGAGAGACGCAACGGTGTCCCATTTAGAGCACACCCCTTTAGTCAGTGTAGTGCCACATCAGTTGCTATGGGTTCTGTAAGCCCCACCAAGAACAAGCGGTTAAAAAGCTAGGCAGTGGTGGATAGGATTGGAGTGGATGCATTTTTAGTCAGGCCGTTATTGTTGTGTTCTGGAATAGTTGTATTTTGTATTATTGTTGTAATAGTTTCATTTTGTATTATTGTTGTAATAGTTTCATTTTGTATTGCGCTCCAACTATACCAATTGCATCTTGACGAACTGGAAATAGACGCATGCATTATAACAAACAAATGCACACAAATCTGAGAGCCTGTGAATTTGGTTCTGTCTGTTTGAATGTGGACGTCCCCAGTTATCAGGAGCTCTGGGGTGTCACGCGTCTAAAATGAGCTGCAGAGCAGAACAACGTGTTCGTGGAGGAGGAGATGAGCTCCAGGCAAAACAAAAACGGTCGTACTCAGGCAGAGTTTTGATGTTTTGACGTGAAGTAAAAGAAAGAGCGTATCTTATTCCTCTAATGGCAACAGGAACCCGCATGGCGTTTCATTGAATAGCGTAAGATTCCCATGTTGTCCGCCCGACCGTCTTATCGCTGTGTAGGCCTAGTGGGCCGTTTTACTACGTTCACAATCTACAATTTGTGTCATGTTCTAACTTTGCTTCGTTCGGTATTCTCTGTTCTCTCGAAACCTCACAGTTGATTACAATAATTCCACCACTCATACAAGCTTCGTCGCATTGAGTCTCTTAATACAACGTCTATAATCATCGTGTCAGTCCTCCTGCCTCATGCGGAGCCGCCCTGCTGCAGGCCTTCAGGAGGAGACGTGCTGGGGAACTGGGAGTCCTGGTTTCAGCATTTGTGAGATGTATTTTGTGATTGAAGATTCCGGATTATTTACATCCAAGAGTAGGATTTGGATTATCGACCGTCTCATGGGAGGCTATCTGTGAGCCTTGTCCAGGATCCCTCGGTTATTGATCTGCTCGTTAGCAGGGCTCGGCGGGTAGGGGGCGGGGCCAACAAACAGGGTCAGGTGAGTGTGTGAGATAGGGCACGTTTCACCACTGATGTGTATATTTGATATGTAAAAGCAGAACCATTGATTTCTTTTCCGGTAACGTTAGCATTTGGGACGAGTTGAGCATGGGGTGAAATGTCATCCCAAACACATCTTGTTTTCCAAGATGGAGAATGCGGTGTCAGGTTTCGAACGGTGAGTTTGAAACCTTTAATGAGACGGTAAGAGATACCACTCATGATACAGAGCAGAGGAAAGAGGACACCCTTTTATAACTATATAAATATATTATATAAGTATATATATATATCAAACTATATATATATATCCCCATAGCCCAGACAAATGCATTACTTTACAGCTGCCCTTCCTTGTCAATACACGGGGGAAAGCTTGTGCTCTTGCTGTATGAGCCTTCGAAATGCATTCATATGCACAGATCTGCCTCCATACTCCTGACAAGGAAGTTTGAACCACAATGAAATGTCAACCAAACCAACTAGCAATGAGAAGTAGCTTCCAGCGCCTTCCCCATGCCAGTGTGCACTGAGGACTGATGACTGGTCATGTATTCACCTGAATCCGAGACCTCTCTTCATATGCCCGTGGTCTCTCTTCAAGCACCTACCCCTAAACACCCGTCCTTGTGTCTATACAACACGGCTCACAGCTTATGGAGTGTCACACTTAGCTTTAACCAAGCCTTATTTTTTTTCTTCTTCCTCCTTTGAACTTGTGTTGGAGGACATTTTGTGTCCCATGAGGGAGACGGCTCTTCATCTATCAGTGAAGCTGTGGGGCGGGTGGGGGGGGGGTGCTGTGCTTTGCCTTCGCTTGCCCAAACCCTCTTCCTCGCAATGGAGCATTGTGGCGACACTGCAGAATACGTTAGCTAAAAATAGTGGCGTCTATAAATGGTGAATGTGATGCACATGTTATGCTTCTCTGAAGAGGCAGAGACAGAGAGAGACAGAGAGAGACAGAGAGAGACAGAGAGAGACAGAGAGAGAGGTACTTTAAAATGTCAACAAGGAGGGGTCTATTTCACTTCCTAAATGAATCCAATTGGTATATTCGTGGTGTGCGCTGAGGAGGGACAGTGTCGCTATACAACACCAGCCAAAACTATTGTGATTTCAACTCACTCCAGTGGAGCAGCTCTTCCGCAGTAAGCCAGGAAATGCATGCAGAAGCGTGCTATTGTGCAGAAACCTGGAACCGTGTCACATGAATTGTTAAGCCGCTGAGTGAAAAGTAAGCGTGTATAAAGAAATCCATTCGACTCCATTTTAATTAAGATCTCGGAAGTTCCAATTTGAATGGAAAGAAAGAATGGAGAAGGAGAAATGGAAATAGATTTTGAATCAATTTAATCCACCTTTTCATTCTCTTACAGTCAGGGAATAATCAAATATCAATTAGCATTATACATTATAACTACACAACATTGTCTACCCTACACATTATGACAGCATTGGAGAAAATAAAACAGTACAGTTGCAAACAGAAGACTAGGCAGTGCCTCCCTCATTCAAGTAACTGCACTGAATTCAATCCACCAAACAGAACAAAATGCATTGAATGGTTTTTGATATTTCATACACTAGAGGTGAAATGACATGCAGTTTGAGTGTTAGTATAGTTTACGAGTAGTAAATGTGTCCTCCGTGGCCGTGGTGATAGGTCATTGCTTACAACTATCTCAGTACACCCCGAGAAAGTAAAAGAGCAACAGTGGCTAATTGCACGTACAGTGTGTGTGTGTGTGTGTGTGTGTGTGTGTGTGTGCATGTGTGTGTGTGTGTGTGCATGTGTGTGTGTGTGTGTGTGTGTGTGTCAGTGGATGTGTGTGCATACGCGCGCGCGCGTGTGTGTGTGTCTGTGAATGTGCGTGCGTGTGTGTGTTTGAGTGTATGTGCACGCGCACGCGTGTGTGAGAGTGTCAATGAGCTAATGGCGGTTAATAATGTTGCCCCTGAGGTTGCGTTGTTGCTTGAACTAGTGATGCAGTGTTTAGCGCCTGGTTCGCGAACCGCGGCTCAGTGAAAACTAGGTTTGGTGTGCCGCCATCTTGGAGTGACAAAGAGTTCAAGCCCCAGCAGGAGTAACCTGATTCACACATTTGCATATCATGATAACACTGTGCACACGTTACAAATCAACGACTCAGACTGTGGCCCCTTACTTTTTGTGCTCTGAAAGTCCTACGGGCAAAATAAAGTGGCCATTGTTTTAGTTTTTTTTTACATTACAGTAGGTGTCTTTGACGGTGCAGTCTATAGTATTCAGTTTTTCCTTCTCTTACCCTGTACCCTATTCTTCTCTCCTCTCTCCCTCACATTATCTCTCTCTCTCATCACTCTCTGTCCCCTGCTCTTTCTCTTTGTGTTTCTCTCTTTCTCTATTACACACACACACACACACACACATGTACACAGGTGTCTGTACAGAAATCGTATTCACATGAATACACACACAGACACACACACACACATTTGACACTCTCTATTAGAGGCGGTATTTTCTGAGCAGCTCCGATTGCCACATGTTCTTCCTCTCCGGAAAGCGATCCGGAATTCTGATGCGTCGGAAGTCCTGGATGCACTTTTCTAACTCCTGCTCTGGAGTTAACTTCTCCTTGTTCGCTTTCCTCTTGGCTGCTTCGCGGTCTCGGGCGCCAAAGGTCCGCACCCGCAGCATATCCGTTTTGCGACGCATTTCCGCCTGCTGCAGCATGGGAGACGGCCCCGTCTTCACGGGCCGGTCCAGCGTCTGGGTGTTGGGCCGGCGGGTCACTGGGCCGCAGATCACCGTCCCCTGTGGGGAACTCGCCTCCGATTGGGTCTCGGAACAGGAAGTGGAGAGCTCGTTGAAGGAAGTGCCGCTCTCGCCGTCCCGCTCGCTTTTGTGGCTCTTGCAGCAGCAGTCGCAGTGGGAGGACGACCACCTGGAAGGCCCACCTATGAACACACACACACACACACACATTCACACACACACACACACACACACATACACACACACACACACACATACACACACACACACACACACACACACACACACACACACACACACACACACACACACAGTCACACACACACACACACACACACACATATCAAATGTTACCAGCTGCCATGGACATATTGCATTAGATGTACAGTAAACAGCAGTAATCACGACAAACAGTAAAACGCCGCCAAACAAACCTGAATCTTTACGAATGCAAAATGGATGTCGCCGTGGACGTGGACATACACATAGCTTATTTATGTAGCTCGTAGCTTAGCCTTTGACCTTTAATTACTGAATCTCAGAGAGCCGGCGGGCCACGCATATCGCTCCCTCTGATAAGGCGAGGACAACCCCCCCCCCCCCCCAGCAAGCAAACGCTAAAGCAATCTGTGCCGCCTTCACAATATCTTGTTGGTGCCTCCGTTGGGAGCAGAACAAGGTAGGACATGGTAAACAGGAGGCATAATTCATCTGGAAACAGAATGGGGTCAGTGACGTGAACAGAGTCCGGCCACCCAGGGCCCCCCCCCCCCCATCGGTGACCAGGACCCAATGTCACGCACGGTAGATACAAGCAGCAAAAAATACCAGCACAGCTTTTCAAAATACATAATAGACTTCCTCCCCCTACACACACACACACACACACACACCTTCTACCGTCAACACACCATCTGTTGTATGGTGTGGCCTTCCTTCACTGGTTTAGTCTGAATAGAGCTAAATAG
>OOFB01017042.1:30955-42131 GCA_900323305.1 Trachyrincus murrayi | reverse complement strand
CTGTGAAACGGACTGAATTGATTGACATTTCAACAATGCGCCTCCGGAGCGACTAGTTCAGCTGAGCACCGCTGTGTGTGCGCAGCAGAGTTCAATCCTTCAGCGGGAGCACAAGCTCGTTCATACATCCATGGTTATTATTCTATATCTAATTAAAACAGGTAGGCCGATTTAAATGAAGTCATGATGTTTATCATTCTATATCTAATTAAAACAGATAGGCCTATTTCAATGAAGCCATGAAAAAAACCAACCGATCACGAAGGGCAGCACACCTGACATGACTGAAGAGCGCTGTTGTTTTTTGTGAACCAGATGAAATAAAATTAATGATTCGATATTTTGTTTAATGTTGGTTAATTAGACCTATTAAAAGCATGGTCTAATTCTTATATGTATATTTATATCAATAGTGCATGGAGTGCTTCCGCGATTTATACATCATCAGAAATGCTCTTCTCAGAGAGGGAGAGAAAAGAAAAAGGACTTTAACCGACGACTATTTCTGGTTCCGACTACCAAGCGCGGCAATGACTAGTCGACTAATCGACTAGTCGTGAACATAACTATCATGGATATGGATTCGTTTTCCAAGCTGAGGGATATGAAGAAAGTATTAGAGAATAATCTTTGAATCGTTTAATTCTATTATCATTGGAAACTGTTATGCTATAATGTTTAGTATTTAACTTATTTGCCTTTCTAAGGGTATCGTTCAAGGAAACCGAAGGACATGTTAAAAGGTTCGTAGCAAACACTCCTGCTACAAGCCACCTAAGTGGCCTCTCACACGGCACCTAGGTGGCTTTTCTGGGCTTTTCTCCTCCAGAACACCAGGACACAGGTAGATGGTATGTTTAACCGGTTTATTGCAGGGTTGAGAAACGGTTTGCAGGCAGAGCAGGTGGTACGTGCTGACATGCTAGTACTCCTCCTGAGTGTGTGTGCTGGTGGCTGGTTTAACCTGTGGGCCTTGACTACTCAATGCCCCACAGGTGTGCAGCCTCACCCAGCAGCCCCAGAGTCTAATCAGTCTGAGCAGCCAGGTGAGGCTGCTTGAACCAGCCACCAACCACACACACTACACAAGGTTACAGTCCAAATATCTTAATATAAAACAAAAAGATAAGACATATAGTTAAGTGTGACACCGGCACTGATAGAGAGTTACGGAGAGAGAGACATGCGTGACTTGTACCGTTCATATGTTAAGAAATAAAGATAAGCAACTAAGACTGCTTTAATCGTCCATTCTGTAGAATCCGTGACAGATAGAACAAGATGAAACACACCCCATTTTGTTACTGTCGATTATGTGTGCTTGCGTTTCATTTTGAATCGCCTGAGTGCAGTAAGCTCAACGGAGAAGAGTGAATGCAAATGCTTCATTAGCCACTCGTCTCCCAGGATTGCTTCAATAGCAACTCTTAATAAGACTAAAATGTGAGATTAAAATGTGACCCTGGTGACAATGCCTGCCTCCCAGGCTTTTTAATAGGAATACAGTGAGCCTCCACGCATTGAAGTGGCCTTAACACACAATAGCACATTAAGTATGCCATTAGTGAGGTGATAATAGATGACAATTACGTCATCTATTATCACCTCAGAATAACAAAGAGAAAAAGAATAACAGCACACAAGAGAGAGAGAGAGATGACTGAGATATGACTGAGCTAATGACTTGCCTCCTTAAGACTGGGTCTCGTAGATGAAACAAACATGCAAGCATTTGCAACCGAGTCTTCCTGATGTCAAATCTTCTCTCTGCCATTTTTTTGGGTACAGCAGACACACAGTTTTCTGTCACACTGAAAATTCGATACGGTAGTGTGATACTAAACTTTCTCATCGTTAGTATTCTAATGTGTGTGTGTGTGTGCATAGTACAATTATTCACACAGAAACAACCACATCCCCATCATATCGTATGGTTCCTTCTGCTGAGGATTTAAATCCGGTCCCCCTCTGTTAGTGACGATCCACCAGAACAGGTTTCCATCCCAGTGGAGGAGCAATCCTCCGGACCAATATATCTCAAACAGTGTCATAACAATGCTGTCATTCTCTGTCACTCACTCCAAGACTCAACAACTGAGCAATCTGAGATCTGAGCTGGCATCCACTGGATCTAATAATATGAGAGGACAGGGGCAAAGGGAACCCAAACAAGACAAGATGTCTTCATAGCATTTCAAACAAGGCCACCCAGAGCATGGCTTAGCGCCAAAGTTGCTTCAAGAAAAAAAGAAATCAATAAAAATCAATCGGTTGGAGCGCAGAGTTCTAGCAAAGCAGCACATTTCCATAATGCATGGAATAGTCCGGTCTTATCCCACTAACAACACTGATGTGCACTCATGCTTATGTGCACACATGCCAGCCCGTCCTCCAACCTAAACAACAGAATAGGTCACAATACGCCCCAAAAGACCCATATGACCGTTTCCTGGTCTAGCGCCCCTATTGGCTGGTCGAAGAAACCAGAAATAAAATGGGCAAATATCCGGATGATGATGCTGACGACCCTGCGTCCATGTCACATGACTGTCAAGTTTCTGTCTGCAAAAACAAAATGGCTGACATTCAGACATTAGGACATTAAAGACTACTAAAATTATCAACACAGGGGTCGTAGCCCTACAGGAAGTGATGTGTCCTAGGGGTCAAGGACACTTGGGAGCGAGCTAGAGACCTGGTGTTTCTTTTATATGAATCAGGGTACTACTAAAATGTTTAATTTGGAGCCTCTAGCTCTACAGGAAGTGATGCAACTAGTAGGTGACCTAGGGGTCAAGGACACTTGGGAGTGAGCTAGAGACCTGAGGTCTCTTTTATATGAAAGAGGGCCTTTGGGGGCTCTAGCCCAACAGGAAGTGACTCACAAAGCATCATCAAATGCTCCATTGAAACGCATTGGAAATAAAAGGCGTTGCAATAAATTCCTCTAAATTCGTAGGAAAGAGATAGGAACTTGGCCATTAGACCTATAAACCAGGGGGCACCTTAGGATCGCTCTGTGAAAATCCTGAGTTTCTCTGTACAAAGGGGGCTATGCGCAGCATTGTCATAACGGCGCTCATTGCCATTAATGCAAAATGACGGGGGTGACCCGTCATTTCGGCCCTGAAACAAGGTTGTCAAGTTCCAGGGCGGTAGAACCTTCCTACCTCCAAAACCGCCTTTAACACCACATTCTGATCGACTAGGTCTCTTGAGGCTCTATAAAAAAATGGCCTTTTTTGGCAAACTTTTATTCTGCAAGAGCTAGAAGTCTAAATCTGATCAATTGGGTATGTCATTCCTGGGACCCAGGGGAACATGTGTATGATTTTTGACATCTCTAGCCAAAGGGCACGAAAAGGCCGCCAACATTAGAGTAAATGGGCATAAAATGGCGGCCGGTTTCAAGTTCCCCATTTCTGCAGGATGGAGATAGAAACTTGAAAAGTTTTTCAAGTTTGGGGTCAAAAGGTCAAAATAGGCCCGCGCCTAGGTCACCTACTAATTGCATTAGTAATTGCGGCGCTACGATCCCCGTATTGATAATTTTTGTAGTCTTTAATGCCCTCATTCATACGAAAAAGACCCCAGGTCTCTAGCATGCTCCCAAGTGTCTTAGACCCCTAGGTCACCTGCTAATTGCATTACTTCCTTTAGGGCTACGACCCCCATGTTGATAATTTTAGTAGTCTTTTTAAATCTTTTTCGTCTGCCTGAAATGTTATCAAAATGCTTTTTAATGCCGAAACTATCTTAAAATATTGCATTTTCCACTGAGAATGACAGGAATGTCAGCCATTTTGTTTGTCACGTGACGTGGACGCAGGGTCACTAGCGTCATCATCCAGATATTTGCCCATTTTATTGATGGTTTCTTCGACCAGCCGATAGGGACCCCGGACCAGCGAAATGCTCATATGGGTAGTTTTGGGTCGTTTTGACAAACAACCTATTCTGTCTGTTGCATCCATATTTTGTGAAAAAGGTACATCAAATATAGCACATATACATTAGAATCTAATTCAAATCACATAGATATTTTGTTACTTACATTACGAAAACTTCACAAAAACATTGGAGATTGGAGATCAAACATAACGGCCAACTAAACAGCTGCTGAATAACCAATCCAATATCCACCTTCTCTCCAGCACGTGGAGCTTCTTCTAGAAGATGCAGGCAGATGGTTCCGATCAACATGATCAGATTATAGCCTACGACACCATAGCCTGATTAGTTTGGTGGGATTGAATGTAATAGAAGCAGGATGGAAATACAACCACAGGTTTCCATTTAAAAGATAGGATTGTTTTTTTTAAACTAAAAAATCATTATTACATTATTAATCTTCTCATTATCTGAACATGAAAACAGCGTAATCTCAGATCTAATTGCAGAACAGGAAAAGATAGGGATATTGTGCTCATGTAATATAATTAGAAACCAAATACATGCAATGGCCAACATATTGTATATTGTAATCTAAGCCACCAAGTGGATAAAACCATTCATTGCCGTTATTGTGACACTAATTAGGGATCACTGTCCTTGACGTGGGAATTATTGACCTTTGATAAAATTTGCTTTGCCTTCCTTTGTCCACAACATGTTCTGACATACGAAGAAAAACACTATTCATAAACTACAGAGAAATAGTAGCTTCTTTGGAGTATTTAATTGCACACTTTTAGATTTTGAATAGACCACTCTCTCTCTCATGTTCTAGTCGTTGGAGTGTTTCCTTTAGTATGAAGAGCAGCTATGAGAACATAGAAGTTGTGGTTTCCTCCTGAACTGAGTAGGAGTCACTCCAGAGGGTTTCAGTGGGATGACACTCAGCCTTGGACAACTAAACTGTCAGGCCTGCAGCAAGCCTGACATGGACCAATCATCTTTCACCTCCCTCATTCAGAGATAATTACACATCATTAACCAAGAAGAGGGCTTTAAACACGTGCACACGACAAGGGGTTCATATAAACTCACTGAAAATGAAGCTACAGATTCAAACAAGGTGCAGTAGACCAATGGTGTGTGCCTGTGTGCATGCGCGTGTGTGCATGCACGTGTGTGCATGAGCGTGTGTGCAGGCGCGTGCATACATGCACGTGTGTGTGTGTGTGTGTGCATGCGCGTGCGTGCATGTGTGCATGCATGCATGTGTGTGTGTGTGTGTGTGTGTGTGTGTGCATGCATGTGTGTGTGTGTGTGTGTGTGTAGCCCCCTGAGACACACAGCACCATTGTTGACATGCAGTTGTGTGTACTACAAGAATAAGACATTACACTGTTGCCAAACCCTGACAAAAAAATAAATAAATCAAGGGTGAACTTCATCTCACAATACCTGGATGAAAAAAACAGGTTCATTTAACCATTTAATTGTCCCACAGCACTACCACAAGCAGAATGGATTAATGTGTGCATTTAAATTACGATGATTTATACACATATAATAATTAGCCCCCTGTACAACAACATTATTACAACCTGCCTCTCATCACCATCCAACCTGCCTGTGGAAACCCTGGAATTACCAGCACAATGAAAGTTGAGACAATACTCCGACGTGAATATGTATGGTAGTGTAAACGTTTATTCATCATCTTTAAAAACATGTTAAGTCCTGGGGTGACAACATTAGGAGGAGAAATTAAAAACCCAGAATGAGGACACAAGAGGATGTTAGTGCTCATTAATGCAACATTAACTAATAACGATGTCTGCCAGTGAGCTATTTTCAACTAATCTTGTTTAATTGCTAAATGTATAATAAAATATGAAAATATAAGTATATTTTAATAGAAGTATATATATATATATATATATATGCTGCATTCAAGACAACTCTGAACTCGTAAAAAACAAGCTCCGCTCAGCATTTCAGAGCTTCTTTGTCGAACTTGACGTCAGAAACAACATCAAACATGGCGGCCTTCATCATTAATGGTAAGAATGAAATTATTATAAAAGTGCAAGTTGACATTTTAACACATGATTTGATGTGTAATTATGCAATATGTGTTTATATTGTTTATATTTCGCTCTGATTATAGCAATATGTGGAATTGTACAGCTATTTTACTGATTAAATTAGCTAGCCAGTCTTTGCATAAATTGCTGCTGCATATATTTTTTTGTATTCAGCAATGAGCCACAATATACCGAACTTCCTTCGGGCATCCATGTTATTTTTCCCCCGAGTTACTTGCAGCGTGAACGCAATGACGTCAGTAGTCTGAAACCCAGAGTCGAAACTTCCGAGTTCCGAGATGTTCTGAACGCGGTAATAGTGTGCTCACACCAGATGTTTCAGATGTCTCTGAATGGGGGGGATCTCAGTGGATCTTGGAAGTTGATCCACACAATGAGACCGATAATAGCATATAATGATTCAATTGACTGAATGATTAAAATAAAATGATTAAGTTGATAATGCCCATAAAAAAGTCCAGAAATCTCCACCATGGAGATGTCTAACTCCAGCTGTCACTATGGTAATGAGCCGGCTGTCATTAGGGTTCCTCTTGTTCTCCATTGTCACCAGTCTAACAGGACATCAGCTCAGCAGCACTTAGGCTTTTTAAACAGTGACAAGACTTGGCTGGGTGTGAGAATAATAAATAGGACGATTCACCTGCGTGGGAACCTACAAGATGTGAATCTCAGTGGATCAGAACAAAATGACAAAGTTGCAGATTTTGGGACTTGTTCAAAAATGATTAAGCGTAAGTGAGCATTAGCGGGTTCGATATGATATTCATTATTCTATTCACAACTTGAAATGTGTATTCATCTGTCTTCGCTGAAAAAACACCACTGAGATACGAAGAGAGACAAATATGTTTGTGTCAATTACTGCAGAGAAAAGGGGATGTGAAACAGCACCATGCATGATAATTCAAACTAATATATATGTATATTGTTCTAATACATATATATGAAATATAGCTGTGTTACTCTGGCTTGTCAAATAGAAACGTGGACTGCTTGTTTACATGATGTAAAACATCACCCATTCTGTGATGTGGAATGTCACAATGTGTTTCCTTGTACTGTAAGGCCCTACAGCACAGTGTAAATATCTGACATGATTCTCTCTCTCTCTCTCTCTCTCTCTCTCTCTCTCTCTCTCTCTACTGATTGCATTGTGAGAATTGATGGTTACGGTTGATGAAAGGACAGGACCTGAAAGCTAATGGTTTTAGCCAGTGTGCGGAATATCCAGTGGCAATCAGAGGGGCCCCCTCTACCTATTGCTCCAGTGTTATGTTGAAGTCTTACACAGACTCAATACCAGTGGCGGCTCCTGAGCCCTTTGGTGGTGCGAGGGAGCGGACTTATGGGAGCACCCGCGAAAATGATGTCACTGTTACTAACATAAGTAATTTAGAGAAATCAAGTGACAAATCATTTTTTAAAGATTTTTCACCATGAAGCATAAAAAAAGTTAGAAAACACAAATGTTGACACAAAATGACAATCACCCTGGCAGTGAAACATCTAGACAGCTGGTAAAACAAACAACGTATACATAGAGTCAGATTACCCTCCTCTATAAACATCCTCCGGGACTTCAATTTCAAATTCACTTCACTCCTGAGTAAGCAAAAGTGAACCTTGGCGGGCCAGCGTGAATCAATGCCTGTGGGTCACCAGCAGCAGTGTGTTAAAGTTACTTTGGCTCCGCCAGCCGGGGTTTGGAGCAGGGTCAGGTGTCACCGAGCAGGGCAGCAGGGCAGACTCACTGCCTCTGCATGCCACAGTCCCAGAAGCACAGAGACCAGGAGATACGGTTTCACTAGAGGTTTGCTAAAAGCCAGACGCTGGGTTGAGTTGAGACACGGTTAGACACCATGTGTGGAAAGAGAGAGAGAGAGCGAGAGACAGAGAGAGAGAGAGAGAGAGAGAGAGAGAGAGAGAGAGAGGTTTTCTTTGAGATTGAAAAATAAATCCATTAAAAAGCAACCTTTTCGAATGGACCCGTATAGAAACTATATGCATTTAATATTGCTTTGGAATTGATCAAAAAAAGGAGAAAAATAACAATGCTTAAAATATGAAGACATCCACAATGTGAGGAACATTATTGCACATCATCTCAAACATTTGAATGTTACATGTCTTTCACACACACACACACACACACACACACACACACACACACACATCCTCAATGTGACCAAACTAAAGTGATTTCAATGATGTGTTGAAATCAACACACTGTGACTCCTAACCGTTGTCCTCTAAACCACTGCAATCAGTGCCTCTCAAGGCAGTCCTTCCAGTCATTAAAAAAGTAATTCATTCGATAGCAGAGGACAGTGTAGCTCTTATCTCACACCACAAACAAATAACACATCAGCACCGTGATCATCCACTTGCAGCTCATAAAAAAAAATGTAGACCACTGTTGAATACATTGTATTGTTAATTGTGTTATTTCTCAGGCACAAAATCTACGGAATCTACTTTTAACTGGAAATGTATTGAAAGACACTAATTAATCGCTAATTAATGGTTCTCCAAGCTAGCATAGCTCCAGCTCCATTGACAATCTCTTAGGGGAGAATGTCTTAGAGTGATACACATAAATGCTTCTTGCTAAATCTGTCGTGATATTTTTTGTGCAATACTAGATGTCATACTACACTACAGGTAAAACATGCAAATATATTTAAACATCGCCTTTTCACATAGTTAATTCATAATTAATAATAATTTCTACAGACACGTAAATGCTTCATGGTAAACCAATCGTGAGCTAAACGTGGTCGCTTGCTTGATTATGCGGTATGGAAAACATTGTAAAAAAACTGAGCAAGCTTAACCGAGTAATCCGCAAACTCATAGGCAAGCCCCAGGTACCATTAGGCAACCTTGATCAAACAATAAAGAAGAAAGCCAAGATTATAATAGCCTTCCCATCCAATACATCGGGGGTTTGAGTTGCTGGGAGACACTATAGACTTTCCAGAGCTGACAAGAACATTCCTAAAAGCTTTTAACCCTACTGCCATTAGCGCCTTGAAACAGTAGGTAAAAGACCAAATGTTAATGTTAATAGGAAAGGTGCAGGCTAAAACACTTTAACATTGTTAAGATGTGGTTATTGGTCATGTACAATGCACATTAGGTCATATTGTGCCGTTTTGTGTGTGGTTGGTGGCTGGTTTAAGCAGCCTCACCTGGTCTGAGTCAGACTGATTAGACTCTGGGGCTGGGTGAGGCTGCACACCTGTGGTGCATCAGAGTAAATGAGTGTGACTCCCATAGACCTTGATGTCTGGATAGATGCCAACAAGGTGTCTCACTTTAGCTAGCAGTGAGTCATGACTAATGCACAGTACTACTTTGTACAGTCTGTGCAATGGTTACATATATTTATACATATATCTAAAGATATACTGATTCCCACTCTACTTTGTTCAGTGTCCCGTCCTGGATGAAGTAATTGCATCAATCCATCTTATGAATGAACACGGATGCTTAAACCCATCAAAATTGCATCTCACTGAATGCCTAGACGTCCATATATTTCCAGTATTTTTAAAATGTACTCCATGAACTGTTGAACAGTGTTTGCATTATTCATCTTGTACCTTAGCCAGAGACGAGCAGAACATTTTGCACTGCAAATTTGTAAGCAATGACGATAACTAGAGAATGGGAATTAAGCTGTACTGTTTTTGTAACTGTAGCTAGCTGTTGCCTTCAATGCTGTGAAGGGAATCGTTCTGATTCATATGAACCTGAAAGGAGGCAAGACAAGTAAGGCAGCATGAAAAAGCATTTAAAGTTGATCTTGAACTGGCAATTCCTGCCTGCACTGCATAACGGCCGCATTACAGAGTTCTACAATGCCTGGACAGGCTTTAGGAGTTGGTGTGAAGTCATATTTTTCCGTGACTTTTCTGGTTAATTTGAAAGTACATAGCAGTACTAGTGTGCGTTCAACCTTCAATCTCCAGAAGTCATTCGGCGGCTGCCACAGTGACTGTTTGATGTATGGTCTCTGGGCTGTGTGAAGGGATGGCATAGGCCTACCTATTTATGAGCTCTCACCTCTACACAGGAAATAAAGTAGTATGAGGTGGTCAGTGAAACTAAACCACAGCCATTTCCTTAGGGTTGACATCACACACAAATCTGGGTGGAGACTTGAAGTGAATGGCATAATGGCTCTCTCCAGATGACAGCCATTATGCATACACAGGGTCAAAACATCCGAACAGCTGCTTAAATGAAGCTGCCAAAACGAGTTGCTATTTCGACTAAGACTCAAAAGTCACGGCTGGCGACTTCAAATAAATAAAGAGAAGAAAATGGTTTCCGAGTATTTCTCTACACAATGTTGTTTTATACTCAAGAGGTTATACTCCATCCATCTAAACAAGACCTGATTGATCACATGTCTTAACAGTGTGACAGACTCTCCTATGCGGCACATCGGCCAGACCAGGTCTCTAGCAGCAACACTTCTCACCAGCCGGAGACGCCAGGTAACCATGGCGTCCGAGGGGCGCCTCCCACCAGCACTCCGGAGAGGAGTAATAAGAGAACGAGGGGGAAAAAAAGGAGAGAGAGAAAAAAGAGGATGAGATGAAGAGTGGTAGGAGGACGGAGGACAAGAAGTGATGGACCATACAAGAGGAGAATCAGAGGAGGAGGAGGGAGGAAGATGAGAGGTGCCCAGTAATGAAGAAAAAAAGGAGGATAGAGTGGAGGAAGAGGAGAGGGGATGGGAGGTTTGAGAAGAAGAGTGTGGGAGGAATAATGGGGGAGGGGGGGGGGGGATAGGGGAGAAGAGAGGATAGGATATCCTCTCTTTAACAGGATAAGGAGGGAAAAAGGAACAAAGAAGAAAAAATGAAAGGTGAGTGAGAACAAGGAAGCCTAGTAGGAATAGTGTAAGGAGAGGAGGGGAGAGGTGGGGAAAGAGATGAGGGAGGAGAACGGATAGGGATGGAAGAATAATCACTATGACCATTCAAAATACGAACAGCAATCATCTATTTGAATCAATGTAAAAAAAACAAAAAAACAATGGTAAACAATGTTTATTTCTTCGGCTACAAAAACCTGAGAGACACGAGTTACCACCAGGAATATGACTACCACCGCTCCTGGCATTACCAGCAAATTCGGGGGGGGGGGGGGTTGGGGGGCCTCTG
>OOFB01017042.1:9418-21484 GCA_900323305.1 Trachyrincus murrayi | reverse complement strand
TTTTTTTAAAAAAAAACCCCCCCCCCCCCCCCCACAACAATGTGTACGTCGACTTTACAAGACTTCTCTGATTTCTGACACATCAGGTCGTCCTGCCCCTTTATGATGGACTAGGCTGAGGCTAACCTGCATGAATGAAGGTCAAATAAAATAAAATAAATAACATTCAAAGAAATATCCAGATAGACGGATTGACTAGGATCCCAAAAATCGGCAAATGTGTACGTTCAAGACAAACTACATACGTTTACGTTTCCAGACCAAACGACCTATGATCGCCCCCGTTTGTTACCTACTATTCATCAAGCAGCTACTCACCATTACTAGGCATCTCAAGCAGTTGTGTATTTCATTATACACATAATGTTTTAAATACAAAATTACAAAGCAGTAAAAAGAATTGGAAGCATTTCATTCACCAGTTTGCTTTATTGTGACTATATCAAAGTGTGGCTGATTTGTTTCAATATAATCTAAGCAGCTATATTTTGATAAAAAATTGGGCCTATTCTGGCATGTTCTGAATCAAAATCAAGGACACCGTTAATGAACAGGGTTTCATTTCTCCATAGAAAATTATTTGGCGGCTGCAAAATTATTTCACCGGCAGCCAAAGGAAAATCCCACACCGCCAAAAATTGAATAATTGAATAAACAGCAAATATAATCTGAATGTCTCTCGGAAATGCAATGTTGTCTTCCAGCCAGTGGATGGCGATGTGTAGTATGCCTACTGAAGCCTATTGAATATACTTAATGTTCTGCATATTTTGCAACCATGCTCAAAGCCTACTTGTATTGATGTTGAACTCGTCTAACTACTACAACTGTTATGGCAGTAATATTGCCACCGTGAGAAGTTAACATCACAAATCAGATACGCAGCTGTTTGAGGTTAATTATTCACTTGAAAGGATAATGATGATATTCTCCATTCTGTGTCCTCACACGAGGGAAGTTAGCCAGTGGAGCGTTTTGTTTTGATGCATCCACATTGTTCCAGAACCACTAAACTCCCCATGACTTCTATGACTTCGCTGAACATCTATCCCTCTGGGGATTGGGATTTTACTTTCCACTACTCCTTTATCAGACACTTCAATGACATGATGCATTTAATGTGCAATATGTATGGTCAGGTACCAAGGAAGGTCTGTCTTTCTTCTACAACCTTCTAGCTCCCGGGAAACATCTGAAGGAAGTTCAGGTTTCACGTTGTTTCACAGAGTGGTCGCTTACCAGTTAAGAGGGCTTAATTAAACAGTTTCAATGAAATGGGGTGGTAATAATTCACCATTCTTTCAATAATGTATAATACGCTGAGTGGATTGACTAATGATAATAATCCTGTTAGACCTAAACTGTTCTATTTAATCATTTCTCCGTAGAGACTAACGGGCATAATTGTCACCATGGAAACAGGTCAAGTATGTGTGAATTAATGTGGTTTAAAGTGAAATACAGCTCACACTCATACTCCCATAGAGTAGGTGGTACCCTCTTGGGAACTGGTTATGTTGATGCTTGCATGCAAACAGAAATTCAACATGAAACAACTCAAATTGGAGGCATTTAGTTAATTCAGAATGATCTTCGTTGAAGATAAACGGTGATCAACACACTGATGAAGAGATATGCTTATACTTAATCAGAAACTGTGCCTATATGTGCTCCTCAGTGGACCATAGCAAAGCCATATTTAATTAAACTAAGGAGAAACACCCAAACCTGCTGCAGCTTTAGCCATTTCTTCAATTAAAGTGTGTTTAAATATGCATAAGGCGGGTATAACACAGATGCATTGTTGTCGTTATTTTCTTTTCTATTCTAACTTTAAAAGCCCCCCAGAGTTAATATGCCCTGCTTTTGTTTTTTTGTTTTTATAGCTTCAACTGCCCTACGATGACCCTCCGCTGTACTTTATTCATACCTGAACACTCAAGTGATAAAGACATTGTAAAATAATCGTGAAACTTCAATAAAAATTTCAAATGAAACCCCCCCCAGAGTTAAGAAGGGTGGGTGTGCGATCCCTCCTGCTGGCCATCAAACACAACCAGCAGCCAGTCAACGTCTTCCTTAGAGACGTGTTTATTACAGTTACAAAGGGAGAACGCCATTACTCTGGCCCGGCAAATAGAAACCAGCTCACATGATGTAGAACAGCACAAATTCTGCCAACGTATGGCAACGCATATGGACACGATTTGCAACCGGGAAGTCGTTCTCTGATAAAAGACGGGTAGACGAAGAGACGAAGAGAAGGGACAGTGGGTCTTTATGGGAATACAACTCCGGCGCCGGCCAACTATAAACTGTGCTACTGTAGGTCTTCTTGTCTTACACCCCATCTGTCTGCTTCATCCTCTCCAAGCTGTGTCCGGGATGTAGCGGAGAGTTACTGGAAGGTCAGACAGTCCTGGTTGGAACAGTAATTACTCCCAGCAGAGACACACGGACCAACCTGACTCAACCGCAGCATCACTTTCCACTCGCCATACGAAACACTAAAGCCACACGCTGTGTTTTATTTAGACTTTAGTCTTTTGGTTGTTCTGCTCGAGAGCTAGGGAGACACGGTGATTACTAGTGTGGTCCGACTGTAGAGGAGATGCAGTAGAAAACACAGACCTCACAACTGCTCTAGGGCACCATATACTATCAACACAATGTGACATTTATGCAAATAAACACAATCTCCCCAAGAACAAGCTGTGAGTTCCCATTGTACACATCGATGTGACAGAAAAATACATATTTGCCTACCGAGGTTTTATTTAAAGTGCTTGTGGCAAGTCAAACAGACGCAAATTGGTACCACCGACAGATTTGTGATCTCATTATGATTTATATAGAGACGACAAATTAAAGCTTCAGTTTGACCGCGAAGGTCATAGCACACGATGTCCATACTGATCCAGTGGCCCCTTGTGGATGGGGACATTGTCATCGCGGATGAGACCACTCCCATCATGATAGACATCGTGTGTCATCATTGGATAAACGTGATCGCTCAGAATAACCGGATTTTCTTCCCAATCCGGACACAAGGAACGGTCCTGAGATGGTAGGCTGGCTCTAATGGCCTTTAGTTCTTATCAGGTAAGTGCTCGGGTAAGGAGGAGCCAGTCCAAGGAGGGATTTATAAATTAAATATGGCTGTCGTGCATAAGCAAGATTCATTCATTAAATATGCACCTTTGACAACACTGGCCAACCCTATTTACTCATGTATTTCCCATAGATTCAAATGCAGCTGTGACTCTAGTTCCTAGTGAGACATGAGCAAATTGAGATTTCTGTGACTGACATGGTAGAATAGCTGAATTGATCCTTATTGACATTGGCTATAACGTGACAGTGAAAATGTATATTCATATATCTATATGTATATCCATATATCAATGTTCTATTACAAACAACAGCACCAACATATTTATTATTCAGAAACACTCATTGAATGGAAAATTGAATGGGTGAAATGACACAATGTTATGCATTTACCTGTGTCCAATCAGTGTTGTGCTGTTATTTTATGAGTCATCTATTTACATTCTGCCGGGTCATTTAGCAATGAGTCAGGCTTCACACACATGCACTCACGCACGCACGCACGCACGCACACACGCACACACGCACACACACACGTCCATAGAAATGGACAGGTGAGTGTCAGGTTTTGGACTGACAAGTATATTTCAGACCCGTCTATAGAGAGACCAGAGAGAGAGAGATCTTTATTTCTCTTTTCTCTTCATTTCTTCTCTTTAATTGTTGTTGTGGACAACATATTAGCACACACTCTGATAAGGCTTGTATACGAGTTGCTCATAATCATCATTGTTGCACAATTTAAAGGAAGATACCGGTCTGTGATCAAACCATCATAACCGTCTCTCCTGGCTTCACTAAAACATCCGCTACCAATATCATTTTTCCAAATCACGTTGTTGTGCCGAATCTTCCGAAGAGCATTTCGTGTTTGAATGGCGATTCACTGTTCTTTTGTCCACAAACTCTGTACTGACCAACACACATTGATTCCAAAAGAAAGTGCTATATTGCCTTAATATTGCGCTGATTGAAAACTTGTTTTTGCATCAGTTTTCATTAGTCATCTCTGTCTCTTTCATTACCTACCTTCTTTAACGAATGGCCTGTGACTGCTGTAAAGGGTCACAGATCCAATGAGGACGTGAATAAGAAATATCTGAGTGTTAGCTGAATGATGAAGCTGATCTAGCCCGGTCTTCCAGTCTGCTCTGACATTTCTGTCCTGCTCGTAACTGAGACTCTTCAAACTATTACATTATGAGCACAGCAGATGTCTTCATTTAGACCCTAGTCTCCAATAAAGAGGAGTATATAACCTCAGACATGGTAATCTCCCAGACAAGAGGTTCTGGCTCTGCAATTCATATTTAAAGACCAACATAAGGGAATATAATGGCATTACTGTGAACACAAGATGCACGTGTGTGTGCATGTGCCTTTCTGTTGATCTAATGCTCTGATTCCGCCCAGTGTGCAAGCGTTTATCAATACTGATGATTGAGTGGGTGCAAATGTGTGTTTGTCAGTTTACTGGTGTATAAACAGCATGTTTGAGACAATATTAGCACAGCACAGCCAAAGTTAGTTACTCCCACACAACACAGCACACTCACTGCGCTACATATACAGAATGTTCGACATTGGGAACGGACATGCATCGGTTTATTCTTTGTACCGTTCATTATCTTTAAAATGGGTTACTCCACAACATCTTAGTGAGACAGACAAAGGTTTCTTAATGAAAACACAGTATCCAGCAGCGTGATGTCTGCTGTATAACTGTAATGCAATCAGCTTTTAATCAGTCCCACAAAGGCCGTGCAGATTGCATATCTGTCTGCATATCTTGAGACACAAACGCTGCCTATCTACAAGGGAGCTTAACTCCCGTTTATTGTCGTGAGGTTTGATTTATGTTACTCAACAGGACGTCTTATCTGGTCGGTCAAACCAAAGGGAGAACATGGTGTGGTTAGAATAACGGTCACCAATCATTTTGATTGGTTGACTTTGAGAAACCACCAACATGTCAACAGCAATGGCTGGAGTATATAATCTGGACATGTGTGTATATGTGTATATGTGTGCATTCGTGCTTGCGTGTGCGTGCGTGTGTGTGTGTGTGTGTGTGTGTGTGTGTGCGCGTGTGTGTGCGTGCGCGCGTGTGTGTGTGAGTGAGAGACAGGCAGCACTAAGCAGCTTGACAGGATCCGTTAGAGATGATGGACACCAAGAGGATGGAGGCGGGCTAAAAACAACATGTCTGTTATCAGACACCCATTACTCCGGTTACACACAGTCTGACAGTCTGACTGTAGCATTTCCTCTTCTCTCCCTCTTCCCTCCATCCACCCTCCCTCCCTCTCTCCTCTCCTATCATCTAGGGTCACCAGCAGTCTTCTCTGAACACTCTGTTAGGCTCTGTCCTCCAGGGAGACCGGCCTAAACACACCGACGCCCTGTCCCAGTGGAGATCCTCTAGTCCTGGACTAACAGGACAGATGGACCGCCTCTGCTCCTGGAGGTGTGCCATGCTGTGGGTAGAACATAGATTCCCAGGGGGGGGGGGGGGGCAGAGAGGTGGAAGAGTAGTAGAGCGAGATGAAGCTGTTCTTTTTCGCTGTCCTTTCTCGTCTTCTCCATTACTTTACGAAGTTGTCTTTTATTTTATTAGGATGCAATGTATGATTAATAGCAGAGTTCACTGCTACAGGCCACGTGAGTGGCTTTTCTGGGCTCCTCCGACCACCAGGACACAGGCAGACGTTGTTTATTGGTTTATTGTAATGTTGGAAAATGGTTTACAGGAAATGGTACAGTGCTGACATGCGCTCCCCCTGAGTGTGTGTGGTAAAGGCTGGTTTTATCCTGCGTGCCTTGATTACTCTGATGCACCACAGGTGTGCAGCCTCACCCAGCAGCCCCAGAGTCTAACCAGTCTGACTCAGGCCTGGTGAGGCTGCTTAAACCAGCCACCAACCACACACACTCCACAGTGATGTATCTGAAGTAGCAGGGAGATCAGCTTCTCCTGGCTGAGATGGAAGAAGGTCTGGTGGGATCTGATCCCAGGTCAGCAGCAGTAAATCTGTTGCTTTCCTTTTCACGGATGCATCATCGCTAATCTCCTAACTGCAGAGTGTCCCTCACCTACCAGCTAAAGTATTCAGCTGTACATATATTATTCAGCTGGGTGTGAGGTCAGATCCCTCAGGGAATCCTCAAGGCTTCCACAGTGAGAGAAGAACACACATCTTTGTTGGCTGTAGTTTTATGATCACAGACTCCTCTACTGCTCACTGAGGGAGAATCTCGAAATGCCAAATAAGTCAGACTCAGTGAAGCACCACTTTTACAAGTTGTCCTCGCTGTGGAGAACTACAAACAAGACTACAGGGCCCATAAATCCTCTGGGCTACTACTATATAACCTGACTGGTTTGCAGTGATGTGAGAAACAATAGAGGACCACTGTACTGATGATAAATGTGGAGCCCTGACACATGAGTGTGTGTGTGTGTGTGTGTGTGTGTGTGTGTGTGTTCGTGCATGCATGTGCGTGTGCATTCACCAGCCAGAAACACAGTGTTGTGTGAGCAAGCGTTCATCTCCCCCGCCAGACCCTGAGGAGACTGGTGACGGAGGGAGCAGGGAAACCCATTTGAGCTCCTCCATGCCCTCCGTCACACGGAGGGTGTTTCAGCAGCCATGGACAGATACCAGCTCCGGCTGGACTACCAGCAGTATGCCCAGCTCTACCATCCACCAAATGACAGACTGGCTCAGTTGAGGAGGTCTGTGTAATCACAGCAGCTTTAACACATCTACTCCTCAGCTACAGGCTACAGATTCAAGAGGATCACCGGCACAAGAGAAGCTAGCTAGTCAACATTAACATGTCTCTAGTGTGTGGTTGGCATATGAATGGAGCCTTTTCCCATTGGTATCATAGCAGTGTAACTGTGCATTGCTTAATACAATCAAGATGAATACATGTATTATTGACGGAGGAGGAAATCTCTGCTCCATCTAAAGTTATTCAATATCCTTGTAAAATGTGAATAATTCATACACTGGACTGCAACTCATGTAACATGAGAAAAAGCATTGTAGCCGTACCAGACTGCGCTGCTTTGGATTAAAGACTTTGGTCCTGCAGGGTCACTCTCCACAGCATACCCTCACCCACATCCTGACGTTCCCTAAGGGGAACTTTGTTCACGACACTGACCAAATGGATCCCAAAGCTGCTAATTAAACAGCAAGACACACTCGAGACATTTTTACCACCCGATGAATCTAACCATACACCATTTGGGACAGGGTAATCTTCCAGACCCCGCTTCCGTGCATTCCTGAGATGCACACTCCCCCACATACAATTATACATACAATTAAAGCTGCTTGCAGCCTCAGAAGGTATTCACAGCACCGCGGGGCCCAGCAACCGCCCTTCTCCAGCCAATCGCAGGGGCACGTCACTGGGGGGCAATGAGATAATTGTCCCCGAGCGATTCTGGAATAAATCCGAGTCATGGTGTGACTTTATGCAGTTTATGAAGTAAAAAGTAGTAATCTATTCTAGCAAGTAGCACTTTGTTGTCCTTTTATGTCCAACATTAATTGTCTTTTATAACAAATGTGGCTTTTGAAAGGTAATTTGTGAAAGTCTCAAGGACGTGTTGTCCCTCTGGAAACAATGAATGAATGAACAGTTAACACAGTCTCCTTCTGAGGAGTGATTATCAGCTCTGTTCCTCAGTTCCCACGTGCAAGATTTACATTTACATTTACATTTAGCGCATTTAGCAGACGCTTTTATCCAAAGCGACTTACAAAAACATTTGTTTGAAAGAGACAGCAATATATTACTGAGGTAAATAAAGATACGAATAGAAGAGGTGGTTTCTGTTCTCAACACCAATGCCTCCTATAGCATTTATAAATGGTCTTTTGTATGCTGTTCAAATATGGATATATATATATATATATATATATACACATTTTCTGACACACTGCAGGATTATAACTGCATAGTACATTTAGAATGGGGCCAAATAGCTGACAATATACCACTATAACTGTATGCTATCAATTTGATGTTTAACCCATGGCAATAAGCAGTCTTTATTGAGTACAGGACAGTTTATTGTGCACATATTCCAGCAATGAGTTTGACTCATTGTAACTGCAGACCTTGTATTGAGGAATGTGGCAAACAGCGCGGCGTTTGTGAAGTGTGAGAGCCGGATAGCTTTGAGCAACAGTTTCAGTTTTTTGTATTCATACTTGCCTTTCTGAAGAAGAAAGAAGACAAAAAAAAAAACACACAAACTATAGACTGCTGAACGAGCAACACATTCGCCAACAAAGAACATCGCACTTCAGAGGCTACTACTACAACAATAACAACAAGACACACACCAGGAAACAATATGATACAACATAATCACTGCACATACGCTGCACATGTTTTGATGTGACAGCACACTAGACACAGACAAAAAATCTAACAGCCCTTCCTCCGGGGGACACTATGTATGTAAGTACTGTTCTTTGTATTGTCTTGATAGACGTTGGTAGAAGCAGGCCGCTCCCCCACACTGTTCCAGGCATATCATGCAGCTTGAGAGACCCGTTGGATCTAGCGGCTATCCCTCTGCTTATGGAGGAGATGGCTTGAATGCAGCCTCTTTAAACACAACACGACACCACCCCCAGACAGCCATACGAATGGTCTCTTCGATGTTCATTGAAATAGTATATTCACCTTGAAATATTCAGTAAGTGATTGTGACGAGACTGGACAACCGACAGCAATTTAGTACACCCAAGTGATGTCAGCGTTGTCATGGTGGAAACCCCTGTCTTGTTTGTACTGTATCTGTCATTTGACTTTCACCTTTAATCTCCCTGGCTCTTGTTCCGCACTTGATGCACTGCCGTCTATTATGGCTTTCCAATTAAACTCAGTAATGGGTTCATGACCTCATCAGCTCACCCTACACGTGCAATTCTGTAGAATTGCGCTTGGATTTAAATGTTATCTTAAAGTAGTAACCAAATTGCATTGTCATCTTCTGAATATATTATTCTGTTATTACATGGTTTTATTCATATGCTACATACAAATGCATTGGTGTTTTTTTTAAATAAAAATATTCAATCATTTATAACATCGTAATAATTATAGAATAACATGATCATTCATTGTAAACATGTGCTGCATAAAAATAATGATCAGTGTTGATGGCGGTGTGAATGTGGAATGGGCCACTGTGTATTCATGAGGGAGAAGAGACGATCAATAGGGTGTTACGGAGGATACTGGGATACTCTTAAGACAGACACACAGCTCAGGGTGGAGCGTGATCAACAACACCCACAAAGCTAATGAAGACAAACAGTCACAGTGGGACGGCTCGTTGATTCAGAGCGGCACCTAAACTGCACTAAACTGATGCTTGTAAATAATGCTTTTCTACGTCCTCAAATAATGAAAAGGAGGCATGTCTAAACGATTTAAATACGTACATAATGCTCTTCTCTGCAACCAGCACTGAAGAAATGTAGACCAGTCAATCGTATGGCTGTTTGATTCCTTTACTTTTTCGAAGGGCAGAGATTGTATTGATTCTACTTTTCAACTGGCAGCAATGTTGAACAAATATATTAAAAGGGGTATTCACCTGAAAACATCTCTAATTGTGCTTTCTACTGCTCGACTTTAAAGCGAGGTCTTAGACGTTGTTGTGAGTGAAAATCTGCCAAACTGCTCAGCGTGAAGGTTGTTGGATAGCAACATAGAGAGGGAGAAGGTTTTGGGTAGTGAGAGAGAGAATTAATGAAAGAATGGTAAATTATTACCAGAGGGAGGGAGAGAGAGAGAGAGAGAGAGAGAGAGAGAGAGAGAGAGAGAGAGGTAACACACAGAGGTAGTTGAAATGGGAACAGATAGTTGTTCACCTCGGGGCCATTATGGGATAGCTACTACAAAGTCTTTGCTAGAAAACAGAAATCAATTTGGACTTGGCTAACTAATAGATGTTGAAAGTGTTTTCCTCAGGAAGGACCCTGTGTATTCAGCATGGAGTCCCGAGAGCTCTGATTGGCTGGATTCAGGTCCCTGCCTGACTGATTGTTCTTCAATGTGTCATGTGATGATGGTTCATGTATTTCTCATGCATGGACCACAACTGGTCTTATCAGTATTTGAATTGGTCCATTTTACTCCTTTAGCTCAATCTGGTATAACTGAACCTTTAGTCCACAATGTCCTTCCATGTGTGAATTACAAAAATATAGGTATATATAATATAGATAATTAGGTTAGCATTAGGTTAACACATGTGCCTATCTTTATAGATTATTGTTGAGTGTCTAATCTATATTCAACAGCAGCAACAAGAACAACAACAACATCTGCCACCTTGTTAATAATTACAATGGAGATTTGGATCTCAGATCAGATGCCATTTGGTCTGAGCTCAGTTCCCAAAGGCCATTCAGAGCTCTGGGTTGTTCTATCCATATTAAAGGTCTCTGGCCTGATCTCAAAGATATTCTACACTAACCTCTCCGGGAAGGAGGGACAAGGATAGAAATTACACTGAAATCCATCGAGCTCTAGGCAAAAGGAGCAAAAAGTGTATAGTGAACAACACACTGTTGTTCAAGAGATAAAGCTAATGCATAATGTCTACACTTTTCTACTTTTCTGATGTCTGCAGTCTGTGCACACACGCACACTGATGCATTAGGAGTGGTTGTGTTTTACCTGTGTTTCCAAATCCAGAGATGAAGGGTCAGGATGGAGCAGAGACAGGGAGGGAAAGAAAAAAAGCACACACAATTAACCCATTTAACAACAGGAACAGAACATATTACTTATTACTACATATTGACCCCTTTTACACCTGGCATCAACATGCGTTTTGGGCAATCGGATATCGCCAAAATGCATAAAAGACATTTAATTTACACAGATCCCCATCACTAATGTGTCTTGGGTCCGATTAATATGCGATTGCCCAAAACGCATGTTCATGCCAGGTATAAAGAGGGCCATTATCTACTTGAACCAACTGCTGTGAACTGTGTAAAGTAACAGCTGGTGGGATTTGATAGATGTAATTAATAGATACATTTAAATAATTCTTACGAGCACTATACTGACTTAATGCACGTTGTTATTTAAAATAATCCTGTCAATAGATACTACCCTATATAACCACATCATATTGAATGAAAGCACTTTAATCTAAATGTATAAATGATTCAATAAAGTCAACTAAACAGAGTTTAATAATGTGACACATTGGCTGGTTTGTAATATGAGTACTACTGAAAGTAAATATCCTGGATGTCTTGGAGGAAATTAGGGTTAAAAGGAATTATTGATAATGATTGAAAGGAATTCTGGATAAAGACGTCATTTAATGGAAGATTTTAATGTTGCCTTATTTACAATGTGACTGGTTTGCAATTTATTATGATACATGAGTGACGTGCATATTAACTGACAAAAGCTGCTGGCAATATGAACAAACCGTGACGATTATTAATATTCATGGCTCAACATCAAAATATGTAAATAATGTCAAGTTTCAAAGGCAGTGAAAATCTGTTAAATCAAATCTGTGTAATTTTACCCATCAAGTTAAAATGCATCAACATGAGAAATACCACACAGTCCCAATAGTGCTAACTTAAAGCTCACATTGAACAAATGTCGTTCAAGCTGTTGTGATATTGGTGAATTGAACAACAAAGGTGAATATAATTATCTGTTCAAACTACATGCACAGTGACACACTCACACACACACACACACACACACACACACACACACACACACACACACACACACACACACACACAGTATGAAGCAGTATAAAGCACACTCAAAGACAGGCTATACTCTGACAGCACCCCCCGCCCCCCCACCACACACACTGTATGAAGCAGTATAAAGAACTCTGAACAGATCGGAAGAGCGTCGTGTAGGGAAAGA
>OOFB01017039.1:92733-103260 GCA_900323305.1 Trachyrincus murrayi | reverse complement strand
CACGCGCACACACACACACACACACACACACACACACACACACACACACACACACACACACACACACACACACACACACACACACACACACACACACACACACACACACGGCCAATGAAAACAACAGGGCCCCAATGCCAACCAAATTGGTCACTTATGCAACCTTCCAATTTAGTAGTGTGATATAAATGCTGACTGTCTTTTTTTTTTTTTTAAATGAAAATCATTCAGGGGACTGACGATGATTTCACAACGTGTAAAAGATACAAATATTGTCCGCCAGCAGAGATGTTTGTTTTAGCTAGGTTGCAAAGTGGTGTAGGAGGATACAGCTTAGTTGTGCTGTTCCCACAGTATTCCCTAATCAATACTGTAACCAAAATTAGTTTTGAGGGCTCTGCAGTTGCCATCATAAGCAAAATGCCCTGACAGGGACAGACAAAGTAATTAGACAAACTAATGCCGCTTGTGGAGTTTTTGACCTGCTTTCGCTGTCTGCAGAGAGTTGGAGAGAAAGTGTAAAGACGCTGATCCCAGATATATATGTGGCGCATATTTACATAATTTATATCATTTATATAATGAGTCAAATCATCACATAGCCTAGTTCTAAACTCCCACCTGCATTTCAGTGCACAAACTTTTACTATTAGTCCTACGCATCACTTAGCCATCCTGCATTATTTAGTTACTTCAGTGTTCATTTTATTGTTTCCTATAAATCATTATCCCAAACACATTGCACACTTCGTTCCAAGGATCACTGATTTGATGGATTGTAGGGAATAGGCGGTCATAACTGGCCATAAATAAACGGTACGACCAGAATGATTTTGGTGCCACCAAATGATAACCCCACTGTTGCCAGTGGAATCATTTTTCCACAGTGCTACGTGTTTCTACGGTCGTCCAACGAGCCTGCGGTAACGCACCGTCACTGGGACTGGTCCTTTTGATGTTCCTGTACTTGTCCAGGATGTCCTCTGCAGCCTGGGCCTGAGTGGTCGGCCTGGGCAGGGGCTCATCTGGAAAACAAACGTTTGAATGATGAATTGATTCGGAGAAACGAAGTGCGGTCGCGTCGAGCGTCTTGTGATTTTGGATAAATCCTCGGACTTGGCGGTTACAACGCACTACGGCTGACCTTGTGGAGTACGCTCGTGGGCCATATCGTCTTTCTCCTGCTTGTCCTTCTTCCGGAAGGCAGCTATCGGAGCTGTGGAGAGCAGAGGGTTGTAGTGAGGAGAGAGAGACGCAATGCAGGATTTAGGGCATTTGCTCTTCAAAATAAGATTTTGTTTTATTTTGTTAACCTTTAACACTGTAACAAAAAGGGTGTTGGCAATATATCAACAAGGCCCAAGTGTACGCTTGAGATTGATTGTCATTCAGGGACATCCTATTAACACCAAGATGCTAACAGGACCCAACCCGGGTTTTAACCATAGAGATGAATAAAGGTAAGAGAGAGAGTGATGTTCTTAACCTCCTCTGCCCAGGCACTTAGAATGACTGCAGATAGAGAAGAGAGGGGCCCTCAAGATGGTGGTTACATTATGTTGCTTTGAGTGACAACCGTACACGGTGTACTGTTGTCACTCGGCCGTCCAGGAACTCTACATGTCCTGGCCAGCAGCCCAGGTAGCGGTTTTCACTCCCTCTGTTTCTTCTAACTCTATGGTTGTAACAGTTCTCTGGGAGCGGTGAAGGAGAAGCTGCAGGACACGCTGACAGAACACATCCACTCTCACGGCACGTGCACCCTCTGGCCCTTCACAACCAGAGGACGCTTCAGTCAAAGAAGGTTAAATAAAGAAACTAATAGAACTGAATTTGTGAAATTTTATTGCACGCTAGGGTGCAATAAAATGTCATCTGATAAATAAAGAGGCTACTGTAGTAGTAGTAGTAGTAGTAGTAGTAGTAGTATACTGTTGTTGTTAACTATGATAAAAACAGTGTGTAAATATGTACTGGTTTGGTGTCTTGACACCAAAGGTTCGCGCGGAACGTGAAAGCCAACTAGCATTAGCGTTGTGCTAACTCATGTAAAAGATCTAACGCTTTGATGAGGTAACACCCCGCAAGTACAAACGTGTGGTGAAAGTGGGAGCGTCTCATCAGTGGATCCTAGAGCGAGACCCTGGGATGGAGCATCGTCGTAACAGAATGGGCGATGCAGCTTAAAAAGGACAAGAACAAAATGGGGTCGGTCGGCACAGAGCCAACGCACGGATGACGGCGAGGGTGGAGATGTCGGAGCCGCGGGCACCACATCACAGCTCTAGACCCACGGGGGCCACCAGCACGGCTCTAGTGACGCCAGGCTAGCTTAAGATGACAACAACGACAGGACAGGTGAGGTGGGGGGGGTGGTTGGGTTTACCTGGTGATTCACTCTCTGCCGTCCAATACAGCACTGTGAGGGACACAACAGACACGGTTGGCCTTTACACACGTGGACCCCGCCGCCGCTCTGTGGGCGCGGCTGTGCACGCGCAGAGCGGCAGGAAGCACACACACACACACACACACACACACACACACACACACACACACACACACACACACACACACACACACCCACACCCCTCCCTTTTTTATGCATATCCGTTTAATGTTTACTCGCGGAGCGTCATTATCTCAAAGAGTAATAAGCAGTCATCTGGTGTTTCCCAGACAGATGCATGAGAGACGCCGTCGACAGACGAGCCGTCGAGAGACGTGTCATCTATCAGCGCCTGATGACAGAGAGGTCCATCTAATGACCATTAGCCGCTGGCTGACAGCACTGCTGGGAGGGCTGCAGCCACGCCGGCCACGCAGCCTGGCCCAGGTCCTCTGATGACTGATTAGCTGGGAGACGAGCTAAATAAATCTGCAGCTAGCGAACACACGAGAGAGAGAGAGAGAGAGAGAGAGAGAGAGAGAGAGACAGAGAGAGACAGAGAAACAGACAGAGAGGCAGACAGAGAGGCAGAGAGGGCAAGACATGTCTTGGGAGGAACTGAAACAACAAGAAGCATTATTTTCCAACAGGAACATCAGCAGTGGAGTGGAGAGCATGGATCACATTACTCTTTTCTCCTGTTATAAATTGTCCTGGCGCCGCTCTTTTAAAGTCTAATATTTTCCGTCACGGGTGTGATCAAGACAGCTTTTTTCTTTCGGGAGTGGAGTAGTAAGGTAGCGGAAGTTAACGGTGTCACCCGACGTAGTTCCCGGATACAAATCAACGAAACGCACTCTGGCAGAGAAAGACATGTTAAAGAATGAGCCAGAAGGCTGTACCTTTAGGAATGGCTGAGACAAAGCGCTTCTTCCACCAAGGTCTGTTGCGATCAGACTTCTCATCGTCGCTGTCTTTCCTGTCCTCCACCTTGGGATGGGGATGAGGAAATGACTTTTAATCGACCGCTTTAAAGCTTGTTAAACAAACCATGGTAGGCACAGAAATCTGATTATCTTATCTTCGGATGTCATGATATTCATATCGACACGATTTGTACATTATGTAGAATCCCCGATGATTATCAATAAATCATCAATCATCCGTATCTATAGAGAGGCTCACTGACCCTACTCGTCTGTCCGTTACCTCTCCTTTCAGGGAGTCCTTGCTCGGCGAGGAGGTAGGTCCCGGGGAGTAGGCGGGGTCCCGCTCCTCCACCATGGTCCGCCGGGTGAGGCCCGGGTCGCTGGTGGGCCGGCGGCCGGGACACACTATGTCAGAGCTGCGGCTGCGCACCAGCCGGTCGGGGCAGGAGTGGCGCTGCTTGCAATGCTCCAGCTCCGCCTGGGCCAGGCCGTGGGCCGCGAACATGGTGTGCCGGGGCTCCTGGCCCAGGGCGCAGGACTCGGGGATGGGCGGGTCCGGGGGAGGGGGGGCGGGTCGGGCGTAGTGGACCTTGGGCCTCACGATGGTTCCGGTGGAGGAGCCTGAGAGATGTGTTGGGGGTTTTCAAAAAGGCATGCAAAAGAATAGGAATTGTAATTGTTTTAAACATTTTAATTTAACAATAAACTTTTTTCAATAACATAAAAATAAAAAGATACTTGTAAATGAAACTAGTAGTAGTAAAGTGATTAAATAAATCAATAAAAAGAGAGAGAGAGAGAGAGAGAGAGAGAGAGAGAGAGCGAAAGAGAGATGGAGAGAGAGAGAGAGAGCGAGAGAGAATGAGATGGAGAGAGACGGAGAGAGCGAGAGCGAGATGGAGAGAGAGAGAGGTTGGTTACTGAGAGATTCCTAGGTGTAACCAGACCACCTGTTCCAAGGGTAGTCTTTCTGCTGAAAAGATTCCAATGGCGTCCTCGTGCCACTAGCTCAGTGGGGCGAGGGGAGCGAGCCAAAAGGGCCTGGGGTGAAGTCTCTCAACCTGTCATCCCTTTAACTTGCCACACACACACACAGACAAAATCCCCCCCACGCCCCTTCCAACACCACCGTTCTCTCACAAAGCCCCTCGTTCACAATCTCACTCGCCCCACCGTGCCGTTACACACAGCTCAGATGATGGGCACACAAACACAAGAGCAGGAGGACTACAATAGAAACGTAATCCATTACCCCATCACTGGGACAGAGAATCCCAGTTAGCATTCATTTCAACCATGCTAAATGCTGCCATGCGAGCCCGGCTCTAATGAGTTCACCGTGCGCTTTGATTGGTTCTCCAGCATTCAGGACACGAAATTACCTTCACAGGAGAGAGGGTCAAACATGGCCAGCAGAGAGTCCGTCTGTGAGGGTGGAGATGTCAGCTGGTGAGCCCCTGCAAACAGGATCGTACGCATTTAGAAAAATTAACCTTATACTAAAATAGATGAAAGCCATCATAGCAGAAAAGATGATGATGATATACTATAAAAAAAATACTAACAACTAAGTACTAAGTGTCTAACATGAGCTGCGTTTAGCGGATACACCCCAGGCGTGCGAATTGCAGGAAAAAGGACAGGAGGGGACAGCTGTGTAAAAAAAATAGAAAAAAAAATAGAGATGAAAGCCGAAGCCTGCGGTCCGCAGAAGGAAATCAGTCATGATAGCACTAATGTGAAATATAACTGTGTTCTGCCTTTATATAGGCCTGTTATATACAATAGGCCTATACCAAATATATCAAATGTCTCGAATATGTCTCTCAAATTGTACAATATAGGCCTCACACTAAATACAGTAACTGCGGAGTTCTCAACAGCTTGATTTGTTATTATTCGTTCGTGGCTGTAACTATAATTAAAAAGGTTGATGAAGGTTTGGATAGAGTAGCTCGTTGAAAAAGGACCGTGAAGGACACTGAATTCTTCATTGCGGATATAATTGTATAATAGGACCTATATTTACTGTCTCTTAAACAACAGCAGAAACACCATCCAAACCCAGCTTCGCCAGCTCAAAGAAGGAAATCAGTCATGATAGCATCAATGTGAAATAGAACTGGGTGTTCTGTCTGTATATATTCTATACAATATATTAAGCATAGCCTACCAAATATAGGCTTATTAAATGTCTCTCAAACGAATGTCTCTCAAATTGTACAATATATAGGCCTAACACTAAATACAGTAACTGTGTTCTTGTGTCTGAGACGCATTGCCGTGCACGCAGAGAAAGTTCTCCACCGCTTGATTAGTTATTATTCGTTCGTTCCTATAACCTATATAGGCCTAATTATATAATATATATAACTATATAGGCCTAATTATATAATATATATAACTCTATAGGCCTAATTATATAATATATATAACTATATAGGCCTAATTGTTTAATATATATAACTATATAGGCCTAATTATATAATATATATAACTATATAGGTCTAATTATATAATATATATAACTATATAGGCCTAATTATATAATATATATAACTATATAGGCCTAATTATATAATATATATAACTATATAGGCCTAATTATATAATATATATAACTATATAGGCCTAATTATATAATATATATAACTATATATAATATATATAACTATATAGGCCTAATTGTTTAAAATATATATAACTCTATAGGCCTAATTATATAATATATATATAACTATATAGGCCTAATTATATAATATATATAACTATATAGGTCTAATTATATAATATATATAACTATATAGGCCTAATATATAATATATATAACTATATAGGCCTAATTAAAAAGGTTAATGAAGGTTTAGATAGAAGTGCACCGCGGTGATTTTAGTTTGACGATATTCACTTGCAAAACAAAACATCTTGCTGAAACAGGACAGTGAAGGACACTAATCTTTCTTCATCGCGGATATAATTGTGTGTGTTCCGTCTGTCTGAAATGTCTCTTAAACGAATCAATCACATTCTTTGATAGGATATATATAAAACTAAATACAATAAGTGTGTGTGTTGTTGTGTCGGACACACATCGCCATACGCACTTCTGAACTGCTTGATTTGTTATTATTCGTTTGTTAATATAATTATAATATCAGTGTTGAGTTGTCCCTCAAACGAATATGTCGGTCAAATTTTACAATAGGCCTATAAGCCTATAAAACTAACTCTTGTTCTTGTGTCGGACACACGGCACACACGCAGAGTACAGTTCTCAACTGCGTGAAAATAAAAAAATAAAAAGGTCATTGTTGCCATAATTATTACACCCTACCTTATCTCCTAAAAATGTAGGCCTTCCCTTGTGTAACCCCTCAAACGAAAAACACTACAGCTGCTCTGTCTGGGGAATATCTACTAAACCTGGTAGGCCTAGTAGCCTACATCGCGTGACTTATAGTTCTGATCATAACTGATCAATACATAAATACATCTTCCAAATGCAAGACGCAGCTTGAGATTAAACTATTGTGTCAGTCTAATAAGTTAGACGTGTACGCATATACTCAAAACGAAAAGAAAACAAACCACACCACTCGCAAATAAAATAAATGATATTTTATATATAGTCTGTCTTTAATTAGCGCTGACATGGTCCGATGTGGAAATAGGCGGAGCTAGGTCGGGGGTGTCCTCACGGGCTGGCCTTCGCGCGAGTACAGTAGTCGCACTGGTAGTCGCACGGTAGTAGCGCCCTCGCACCTTTTAGCCCTCGCACGGGTGGGTGGGTGCACACGGCACTTAGCATATCAACAGTAATGAGGAGCTGGTGACATCAGCAACAGAGACTGATGCTGCTGCTGTCATTTTGACCAGGTAGAACAGAGAGACGGCTTAGCTAGCCATTAGGTGTGTGTCTCCTACCGTGGCCCGCCTCCTCCCCATCCGGACTGGTCACAGAGTCCTTCCCTCCAAAGTCCGAGCTGCACTCAGACCGCAGGTCCTCGATCTTGTTGGGAATGTCTTCTGAGGTGGCGCTGATGCCTGTCGCACAAATCAAAATCAAGACAATCATACATAGTACACAGACTATATAAACACATAGAATAAGTCATGATCCAGATAGAAATATAAGCGGTCAGGAAGTCACAGAAGAACAGTGAAAGCTGTTCTTGGTGTAGTATGTAGCGGAGCTCCAGACAGAGCAGACCGTCAGGGCCATCTCTCTCAGACGGGGGCCCACTGGGACCGCTGAATTGGCAGCGTAAGCTCCCCTGGGCAGGGGGAAAGTCACCCAATAAGAGTAATAGACGAACAGGCACCATCCATCGGCCGGCTCCCCGGGGACGGGTCCCCCCCGTCAGCAGAGCCACGGGCATGAACGCCGGCTTCCTGATCTGGGAAACTACCTCATGCACATCACAAAAAGGTAGCGCGTCCACCTCAGCCCCGCGGCAATGACACTCAGCATTAACCCCCTCCAACCCTGCGTGTCCTAGCCAAGCGTTTTACACTGACCCCGCTGCTCTGGTTAACAAGCACTCCGGTTCTACCCAGAGACGTGGCGTCAGGCTGAGAGCCAGTCTTTTGAGTCATTGCAACATTGACCAGGTAGGACAAAACTACCTTACGATGCAGTTTAAGCTCGTCTACTAAATGAAGAAAATGACTTCTGAAATTAGATAAAAGGCGAATAGGGAGGGAGAAGGGCAGAGAAAGGGGGCGGTAGGAAGAGAGAGGGGGCGGGAGGAAGAGAGAGAAAGAGAAAAAGGCAGAGAAAGTGAAAGAGACAGAAATCTCACTTTCTGTCTCTTTCACTTTCTCTACGCCTTTCTCTCTCTTTTTAAGAGGGATGCAAAGAGAAGGCTGGAGCGAGAGCGGGCAGGGTACCTGACACGACGCTCAGGCCCGGGGTGCTGGGCCTGGAGCTGACCTCCCTGACCTCCGTGTCGTCGGACGTGCTGCCCACCCCGGAGCAGCTCTCCAGCTCCTGCAGACGCTCCTCCTGCTTCAGGTCAGCCGCCTCTGGGGGGCACAAGACACAGAGAACCGCGGTTATTAAACCACGGTTCTTAAACCACGGTAACGCCTCTCCTCGCCTACCGCGTGGAAGAGAAAGACGAGGTGGCCAACATTTCATAGTTTTTTAACTGTGTTTAGTTTTTAACTGTGTTAAGTGGTGGACCTTGGCAGAGCGCGGGCCACTCAAGGAGGAAAATAAATAAATAATGATTACAAGGGGATAAGTCAAACAAAGCATACATTATGGTGTTTTCCAACTGCCGCACGAAACCATAAAAAAGCCAGTGCGCCAAATTCCAGGGCCGCCCGGCAGAGCAGTTGGATCGAACCCGGCGGCTCGACACCGAACAGCAGCGCTCATTTGCATGCTCGTTAGTAATAATGCGGCGACGAAGTGCTCTTCAGAGTGCAGTTTTCTGCTGCCTAGCCATGAAACAAGTGCTCCACTCCGGGCAAGCCTCAGATAGCGCTATTACAGAGCAGAACAGGGGCAGCAAATGGAACAAAACGCAATCAAGACACTCATGCATGTCATTCCTGCCGCCACACATATTGAAATGGTGTACTGCTTCAATTAGCACCAGGCCCCTGCTTTTCCAAGAAACACTTAAGACTCTGAATAAAGCACTCGACTGGTTTTTACGAAACATTGGGTTTTAAAAAAAAAAAAAGGGAAAAGGGAGGGAGGGAGGGTGGTTGTGCACGTAATCTCGCATTAATAAAAGCTTTGGATTTAAGTGTGTTCATTTAGCTAAACAGACACAGTCTCGTGCCCGCATAATTCATTGGATTGTGTGCCATAACCCTCAGCAAGCACAGTGACATAATAATAGCGCGGTGGGCGTGAGGAGCCAACAGGTTTGTGTTGCGGCACTATAAAGGATGATATGAAAACGTGGAGCTAAGCATCAGTACTTTGGCACGTCTAGACATAAAAGGCTTGGCTCCATGGAAACCGACTTGAGGACAGCTGGCGCCCTCATGCGTTCTACCCACCCCCCACGGCTCCACCACAGGTGCCGACACACCTGGAGGTCCCCTCTTGGGACACGCCGGGATGCCGTTTTACTGGCACGCACAGATTTGCCCCGAAAAAACAGGCAAGCAATCACAAATGTGTTGACAGATGCATACACAAGTTGGGTGTAAAACGCAGTACACCTGGCACGTCCGCCACCTCCCCAGATGAGGCTGTCGCCGTGGTGTCTCTCACCAAATAATACAAATCAAGACGGGATGTGTTTTACAAGACGACGTGAAGAAGACGTGAAGAAGACGTGAACCCACCCGAGTCACTAGGAAGGACCTCCACGCTCCAGGGCTCGCTGGTGGTCTCTGAGATGGTGGACCCGTAGGGATCCAGCAGAACTGAACCGGACCCAGGCAAGCACAGCAGGCTGCCCAGCATGTTCTCCACAGCCGCCCCTAAATCAACACAATCAAACACATTAAGACATGAGCGCTCTGTCCTCAGAGCGAGCACAGGAAGCTTGTTGAACGGCTATGCAAATGAGGGGACTGTCCCAGCATGCAGTGCAGCACCTTCGGATTAACACCTAAAAACAAGCTGTCAGCCGGGTCTAGACCCATTGGCCTTGGTATTCATGTTATTATTTAGCAGTGTAGTAATGAGGCGCCATTATAATACCACACAGGAATTGTGCGAACGCCAACCTCAGACATCAATGATATTACAGACAAAAACGATGCCACAGGAACATATTTTATGCATGCACAAGGCAATGTTCAATCACAACATGTATAATTTAGTCTGTTTAGGGCAATTATACATGCATCAGTCAAACGACTCCACGTTCAGTTTGGTGACTTCTATAACACTGACTGTTAACAGCCTTCAGACAGGCAACTGTATATTTACTGCAGTGCTTGTTGAGTGAGCGTGGCCACACACACACACACACACACACACACACACACACACACACACCATGCTGGGACCCACAGGCGCATATAAACCACCGTGCCAAAGGTTAGGGGTTAATGGAAATATTTCACCCTGTGCCCAGCCTCCAGGGCCCTGACTTTGAGCCGTTGATTACGGTAGGCATTAGTCACAACCAAATTACACCGTAACCCCCCCCCCCCCCCCCCCCCCCCCCCCCCCCCCCCCCCCCCCCCCCCCCCCCCCCCCCCCCCCCCCCCCCCCCCCCCTCCGGGCGGCGGGCG
>OOFB01017039.1:60964-85726 GCA_900323305.1 Trachyrincus murrayi | reverse complement strand
CGGAGAGGAAGGAGGGAGAGAGAGAGAGAGATTAGGAAGAAGCAGCAAGAGGGCAACAGACCGGGTGACAATCGTCTTCCTGTTTACTGTAACGGATGGAATGCCTGCACACACACACACACACACACACACACACACACACACACACACACACACACACACACACACACACACACACACACACACACGCACACACACACACACGCACACGCACACGTCGTCGTCGTCTCCAGCCCTTGATGCTGGGGGGGAAGGCTACGCACCAAAGGGGGTGACTAACGGAATATGGGCAGAGAGGGCAGAGGTCGTGGGGTCCCAGGTCGTGGGGTCCCAGGACGTGATAAAGTGTTGTCCTGGTCATTGGTTGGCAGCACAGACAGAAAAGAAGGTGGGGTCGAAGGTTAAAGAGAGGGAGTACACATGTGACGCTACACAAGTCACCCTTCAGGTAAAAGCAAGGAGTCCTCTTTGAATAGAGAGGCGGTTCTTTGCCCATCGAGGGGGGAGTTGCTCGCGGTATCATTAGTCTTGCAGATGTTAATGAAGGCTATGCATCTTTCCATCCATTCCAATTAAAATTTGTGCATTTATATTTGGCAATTTAATTGGTTGTCATTTCTGTAATTGAGCTCCGGTCCGGGCTGTGCTAATTGTCTCCATAACAAGCTGAGAGGGAGCTCATTATCTTCCTATGAAACAAGTGGCGTTCACTCGACTTGTTTACCTCATCTCTCATTAGAGGAAATGCCTCAAGGTTCCACTTCTGGTTGTAAATGCCAGTGTTGGGAAGAAAAGACAAAAAATACGGTATGGCTAGCTCTTTCAATGCCGATGCCAGGGATATATTGCACATCTGTTTGCATGGTGCCCAGACACCAATGATTCTGAGAGGCAGGTTGAGGCGAGGAAGCATCAGTTATAATAATAATGCTGCACTCATGAGAAAGTGGGAAGATGTTTTACAGCTTCAGAGTACCAAAAGAAACGTTGAATGACCCTCCAACTTTGAACTGTTCATAGAGCTCCAACATGTAGTTCTGTGAAATGTAAACACAGCAGTGCAAGCAGTGTTTTATGCTGTCAAGAATTTACAAGAATTACAAACACATAGTTTCAATGTCAGTTTCGGTGGAATATAAACGGTAACCCTTGCATCCTCACCTCCTTCAACAAAACCTAGTTTTTCAATTTCAACCACATCCACTGGACCTCTAAGACGGGAAGTAGGACGCTCTGAGTCACAAACTCGACAGTTCCCTCTCTTCAACACAGCAATACAATACTGAAACATCAGGAGGTGCTGGGTACCTATGGGCAGCCGGTTCTTCTTGTTGGCAGGGGTGGTGGCTGGGGAGAGCTGGGGCGTGTTGGACGGGGTGAGCTCCAAGCTGTTGCTCTTCACGGTGCGGGACAGAGGCACGGTGGCCACCAGGGTCTCCAGGGCTGCGTGCTCCTCCTCCCGCAGCTGGTCACCCGCCATCACGCTACGCACGAAGTCCACCTGCGGCGGTTGAGAACAGGGTCCACATTTTACTTTTAGTTCGCTTTAGTCAAATCCATCGGTCATTGGCTGGTGGCAGGTTATTCATTTTGGGCCCTGGTTGTGAACTAACGTAATGATGATGATGATGATAATGATAATAATGTTTCAACATGGCCGCGGCATGATGGTTTGTTCATCGTTCAAATGCATAATTTCTTGACGGACGGGTTTTGGGCTTGTCTGCACTGGAATCTAAACTGTCACCCTTTGGAAACACGGAATGGTTTACAGTCAATCAACCAGAGCTATTCATAACATTTAGGCTAAAACAAAACTCTAAACCTTTGTTTAGCATATATACAATTACAATTCAGTGAATGAACTGTAATCCCTATAAATGATTCATAATCAGTTATGCATGTCATTAGTTTAGTTTAAAAATACTTTATAATATATACGTTGCTGTTGTTCTCCTTGGCTAGCAAACTGTTGAATCAGCAGCCTACCAGAGTCATCAGCTGACCATGAGTCATATAAAACACAGTCCTGCTGAGGCCTTCTAGAAGGTTCATCGAGGACATGGGCGGGGTCTCCACTGCTCTTCCACCAATCACCACGTCCAGAAAGGCAGCTACGCAACTCTGCAGAGTCACATCCAGAATGGTGTTATAATAACAAATATAACAGTGGCAAATATTGGCTGCAAGGTAAACCTCTTACCTTATCGAATTTGGACAAGCTGCTCTTTCTCCTAGGGTCTCCATCATCGTCTGCCATCGCCAGTTGTTGCAAAAGTTGTCCTACCTGCATAACGATAAACGTGACACAAAGAAATCAGGGTTTTCCATTGTGTTAACGTACCAGGACCCCGTGAGGGAAGCTCTGTGGTGCATCCCTGACCTGCATGAGGTTAAAGCGGGCCACTTCGTTGATGGGGGCGTCGGAGATGATGCCGTACTGCTCCGGGTTGACGATGGCCGGGCAGATGAAGCAGGTGAGCAGCAGGTCCGTGCACATGGTGCGCACCTCGCCCACCTCCAGCCGCTCCACGCACGCCAGCGTCTTGTACATCTGCGACACGATCCAGCGCAGGCTGTGCGGGAAGCAGTAGGTGTTCTGCTTCAGGTAGCCGATGAACTTGTTCACCAGGGCCACCAGCTTGGCCTCGTTGGCCTCCACCGCCGCCTGCACCCGCTGCCGGTAGCCCTCGGAGCCCTTCTCCCCGAAGCGCTCCTGCTGGGCGGGCGTGAGACGCTCCGTCACCTTGGCCGGGTCCGTCTCCAGGTGGTCCTCGTCCTCCACCAGCAGCTGCATGATGGGCTCGTGGAGGGTGGCGGTGAGGAAGAGCTTGGCCGAGAACAGGCCCTCGGAGAACAGCTTGAAGAGGACGCTGAAGGCGCAGTTGCCGCGGCGCAGGAGACGCCGCGGGTTGTCGCTCTCCTTCAGCTCAAACTCCACCAGGTACCGCAACACCTGGGGGGACGGCAGCGGAGGAGCTGACACGCACCGTCTACCTGAATCTGGCTAGACGTGCTGAACTCAGACAGGAGTAGTTCCACGTTTTCTTTTTTTATGTTACATAAAAGAGTAACGCTAGGAAAGTTTTAAGCTTCAAAGATAGACACAGATATTACTAAATAATGGTAGCAAATTTTAAATACTCAACTTCACAAGCAACTTGATAAGAATATATTCAATGTCATTTGATTGTTTGGAAAAAAGATGTTAAACATAACAGAAAGCAATCGGTAAATCAACAAATACTTCTGCCTCATTTGATTGTTTGTTGCACCTCACCTGCAGCAGGTAGCTCTCATCCTCCTGCATGATACAGTTGCCATAGAGGGAGGTGAAGACGGTGTGGACCACCCCCTGGCTGTCGTTGTTGTGCCTCTCTCCGGCCACCAGGCAGGACGCCACCAGCCTGGGGTTCTCCCTCACGCGGGCCAGGAACTCGCCGTAGATGCTCTCCTGGAAGCCCAGAGTCTTGTAACCGTCCACAAACTGTGTGTCCTCCAGCACTTTGGCGTGTTGGCAGCATTCGGACGGAGAGGCCTCGGCGCTGTGGGACCGGGGCGTTTGATTATTAACGGGACGACTCTACGGAGGGCTTGGCAGGAAGTCCGGACAGAGACGCTTCCTAATCCTAGTGAGTGGTAGTCCCATAACATGCATGTTGTGGGATCTGAGGGCTACCCTTACTCTGCGGTCTGTGGTGTAACAAGAACTAGAGGACTCACAGCCCAGAGTAGGGCTGGGAGTCCTGTCCCGATATAGGTCATTTAATATCTCCATGACAATATATACATCACGATATGTTTTCTGGTAATTCAATAAATAAATAATCTATATAAAATAACCACATGGTAAAGCCTATTTTTGTATACTCCTGTGTGAATAAAATACTTGACAAATGAAAAGTATTTTCTCATTTGATCAAAAACTGCAGAATAGAACAGCTAGAACAGTCTGGTAAATTCAGAAAACTACATCACTTTACTGTAATTCAGCCTTTAAAACAGGAAAAGACAACACTATCACGATATCCAAAAAATAAGACGATATCTAGTCTCATATCACGATAGATACAATATATATATATATATAAAATATATATATTATATATAGATAGATATTGCCCAGCCCACCAACACCATTGCATCACATCTAGCAATATAAGATCAAAAAAATCAAACGAGTTACCCTTTTCTGTCGTTTTGATTCTGGTGACACAGTTCAGCTTAATACAAAACAGATTTGTTCTAGGCCAAACTGTGAGAGCTTGAAACTCCATCTATTGTCAACCTCTTATGTTTCAAGACAAACAAAGGCACTTGTCTCTTGTAAGTCTGAATTATTGAATGATTTTAAATGTATGAAAGCATCAATACTTGTTACCGTACTGTAAACTAAACATCTGATTCCTTAAAAGGGGAAGTTTGAACATAAAAAGGTTGTGTCCACTCTTTGTTCTCGGCAGACACGCTGATACCTTTCCTTCTAGCCAGTGCCAGTATCAGTTCTGCAGAAATACTAAATAAGAGCCAGGCTAACAATGTCAGGAATAATAGCATCATGTAATAATGTGTATAAGTGTGTTATGTATATTATGACAGTAAAACTAATTTCCAAGTGCCCTTGGTCTCTTCATCTATGCAAAAAAAAAGTCATTAAGTTTATTTAATAAAATTAAATTAAATAGTATGACACCATTATCAATTTTCAACCACTGAAATAAGTAGGGTTGGGTATCGTTCGGTTTTTTTTCAAACTAAACTTTCAAAACGGTACCGGTGCCTAAACGGTGCCTGAACCCATACTATTTTTAAATTCAAAGCGGAAAAAAACAACATTAAAGAAGGTTTTATTTTATTGCAAACGCAAAGAAATTGAACAATATATTAATAAATAATATATTTACAATAAATAATAACAATAATTTAACAGTAAATGTGTTTTTATGAACCAAACCGATTTTCCTTAATTACTCTTCATATAGAAACCCTGCAGATTGCCCTCTGGTAGTGAAAGCAGTACTGACCTAGTGAGGATGAGCCGGTCGAGGTTGATCCTCTGCTGCTTGGCGATCCAGGCAGCGCGGTACAGCCTCTCGGCCGTCTTCAGCACGTCGCCGTTCAGCCGCTGGATTAACTGCTTCTCAGAGGCCACGTACAGCCGCTCCTGCTTCAGGTGGTGGGCCAGAGTGTGGATGTCTGGCTTCACCATCTTCCCAGGCTCAGGTGGTCACAGAGGCTAAGAGCTAGACCCAGGGAGGGACCCGGAGAGGGAAAGAGGTCCATTAGATGGGTAATATGGAAGGCTATGGTGAAAAGCAGTAATAGGAGGTACTAGTGCCAATGGTAAAAGTCAACAAATATTGGGTTATATCAAGTTCACCTATTATTGAAAGTAGGAAAATAATCTTTGTAGCAAGAAAGAAAAGAACTACAATGCCTGAGGAATAATCTATAATAATATATACATTCCTATTATTCCATTCAGTTTATATTGTACATTCCATTATTGTCCATACAGTTAACAACAAAACAGGTTTGGTAAGAAAAGTTGTTCTTTAATAGACTATAGTACTTTTTAAGTTAAAGCCTTCAGGGCAGAAACAGGAAAATGTGTGGTTTCCTGTTTCCTAGCAGATTCCTAGCTCACACATGACACTCACATCATACAAAAAAATGGTGCACTCAGCATGCTTTAGCCACTCTGACATGTCAACAATACCAAAGGCCTCACTCCCTCAAGCATCCTTTTCAATGAAACCAGGGGTGTCTCTGAACATGCTGGAATATGCAAATTACGTTCTCTCCTTTCACAAAACAGACAGTGATGACATAAAACCAGAATGCATGAAATTTCAATGATTTCCCAAAGAACGCGACACACAAAAGGCCTCTTTGTGGTTGGCTGCTCTATAAGACAAGCAAACTAGACTGTGGAGTTGGGACTCTGGGACTGCGATTGGACAGATGATAGCTCCACAGCATCACAGTTGACATGAGAAATGGAATAGGTTATGCAGATTTGAGGTGTATTTGATGTATTTAATTACTTGTGTACTATCAAGCTTTATCCCAGATTAGAATATTTGTATTACAGTTGTGTATAGATGGTCAACAGTCTACAATCAGTGGACCTCGTAAATATCCAATCAATAGCTTGACGGACTGAGAGAAAAAGGAAGGTCAAGACATTGCTTTTGTTGTTATCGTAGGAAGGTGGACTCACGGGTGAGGTGACAAGCAGACAGACCACTTGCACGCATTCACACGCAAGTTGTAGAACAAGCACATTCCTTCAGGAGACTGAAAAGACATTAGCCAGACTGAAACAACAAAACCAAGAAGACAACAATTCTGCTTCGATGTCCAAGACCTTTCAGGTCAGGTGCCTCCTAAAATAGACCATTATGTTGTCAGTAACAGGGAGGACTAGTAGAGGAACTCTAAAGCAGAAGAGAAAATGAGCTAAACCTTGGTGTGGACAGCAGGGCTCTAAGCACTGTGTGAAAGTGGTGATAGCGTGACATTGTTACACAGGTTCAGAATACAGTAATGAGAACATTACTGTAGCTTTGATTAGACCGTCAAATGGGACAAATATTTCATGCAACAAAAAAAACAACACAATTTTCATTTGGATTATGGAAACTATTTAGTTATTTAGTATTATTTCACTTTTATCCAAACTGACTTACAGGTAGAGGTTGCTTACTGGTACACTGAGGACAGTGGGGCTCAAACCCCACTACACTATCCTATCATGAGAAGAAACAGCATCTGCAAGTGTACACATGCCATCATAAAAGATGGCATGTGTATATAAATGGGTTTGTCAAGGATGGACAAATGGCCACCCGGCATTATGTATAGCTAATGGTGCACTTTGAGTGCAGGGACTATTTTATATAATCATCAGGTTGAAATAATCAGAAATGTCAGAAATGATGGTGGTAGTTTAACTGTACATCAACACTTGTCTTGTAGTAGGACGATGTATGATTATCCCTCATCGTTTCCTTCGCCCTTTTTCTGTCTCTTGAAGAGACTGATTATTAACGCATTAAAAAAGACCTTTTAAATGTATTATGAGACAAAACACATGACATTTGTATTTCCACATGATCCATTCAAAACAAACACGTAAACCATCTGTAATTCACTCCACCCACAAGAGTAACAGATATCCAAATATTCTGATATGAACTTGACTATTTACTATAACCCCTGCCAACAATAATTATTAAATTCCCACTACAGGATTTTTGTCTTAGCAATGGAAAAGGTACTGTTGCCCAGTTTTCATTGTGTATGTCAAACTCCTGAAAAGATCTACACAAATCTCTGGCTGAATTCAAAGCTTACTTTAAATTTCACTTTGAGAAAACAGTGCTTGGAATATAGCAATATCAGTAGAAGCCTTGAGTATATTATGCAACCATTATGTGGGAGTGCTGCCTTACTGAGATTGTCCAAAAGTAGTCAGGCTGGCAGCATGTTTTGGGGTCCTTGAATCTTGTCTTGTTTAAGACAAATGATCACATCTAAATCACCTCTGATGTTATCTTGTTGAAGACATTATACAACATTATATCAGCTGTGCATAAGACCACCACAATGACAATGAGTAAAACAATAATAAATGTATATATTGATGCTTGTCATGGTTTCAGAATCCACCACTCATAAATATACATACAGCACGACTATTCAGCTAAAGGGGATAGCACTATGTGGAATAATAAAACGTATATAAGACACATACCCCAGACTATGTATCGAGGACACATACCCCAGACTAGGTATCGAGGACACATACCCCAGACTAGGTGTCGAGGACACATACCCCAGACTAGGTGTCCAGGACACATACCCCAGACTAGGTATCGAGGACACATACCCCAGACTAGGTATCGAGGACACATACCCCAGACTAGGTATCGAGGACACATACCCCAGACTAGGTGTCGAGGACACATACCCCAGACTAGGTATCGAGGACACATACCCCAGACTAGGTATCGAGGACACATACCCCAGACTAGGTATCGAGGACACATACCCCAGACTAGGTATCGAGGACACATACCCCAGACTAGGTATCGAGGACACATACCCCAGACTAGGTGTCGAGGACACATACCCCAGACTAGGTATCGAGGACACATACCCCAGACTAGGTATCGAGGACACATACCCCAGACTAGGTGTCCAGCACCATTTTAGGCTAAACAACACAGGTCCACCATGTTGTAAGTGGAGAATGAGAGGTGATACAGACATGATGGTATTGTATAATAGTTCAGTCGTAGAAATGGCAATTTCCACAACTTTAGGAGGAAACAATAAGTTATTGGTCGCATCCTAAATACAATTCACACAAACACGAAGACACCTTGCGCACACCAAAAACTATCTGCGCATTTGATGATATTATTTGGTATGCGCACTTTTAGTCCATTTGAAAAGTTTCCTGTTTGTGTTTAGTCACACGAGTCTGAAGAAGCGAACGTTAGCTGTTTCACATCGATAGCCACGACAGCTAACGCTGAGCTTGCAATTGAGCAATTCTGGAGAATAATAATCAGATAAAACAACACAAGCCGTGAAAGGAAACGGACTGCCGCTCGGAACCAGCCGTGAACACAGTTGGTTTGTGTTCGTAGATGTCTCAAGTCAGCTGAAAGATGTCTCAAGTCAGCTGAAATAAACCAGCTAACCTCCGCTAACCCAACTAGCCACAACAAGACAAGCTAGCCCGCTAGCCTAGCTCGTAGCCCGCGGCTAACTGACACGACCGGCCAAACTCAACACCGCGAATCGGCAACGTACCAAGTTAAGTTAGGTGTTGTAGATGGCCGAAGCTTCTCGAAACACCGCTGTTTACGTTATCCCGGAGGAGTTACCAGCCGATCGACTACCGACTTCTGCAGTGTCGAGAAGAGCTCGCTGTCACTGCAGTACGCATGCGCGTTGACAACATAACGCTACTAAGGATTGTGGTTGTTGTGGTTGAAGGTGTTCCTCAAGTAGTGACACAGGGCCCTGCTTTCACTGCCACTTTCACTGTCATGTACTGCAAGAAAATTAGACTTTCAGAGAGGAATGGGTAGTGTGTGTGTGTGTGTGTGTGTGTGTGTGTGTGTGTGTGTGTGTATGGTTGTCAAAATGTATTTTTTTTGTTTTTTCATTGATTAGACTTGACAATTAGAGATGTGGATGACAAGACAATCATTAATACAGATGTGTCTGTATTGTGTATGTGTATGTATGTATATGTGATTCACATGCACATACATGTAACAATACAGACACATCTGTATTTGTGTACAGTGTTATAAAAATAATTACTTAACTGTTTCCTTACATATGTGACACTAAGTGACCATATTGAATAGATATATGAAGTCGGCTGCTATTCTTCAACTTTTATAAACAAAAGTTTGAAAGGTGAAGATATGATTTACAATGAATGTGTATATGCATATATTTAAGTATATGCACATTTGTTTATGTTTTGACTCATATTTCATATGTTCATATCTTCTATCGACATTACAATCTAACCCTGGCTGGACCATGGTCGTGTGCACATCCTTAGTCATGTGTCTGCAGAAGAGATAGAGTTGTTAAATAATTCCCTTCACAACGCCAAGAGCTTTATTCTCCTGTCACTCCTGCCTCACAGGGCGAAGAGGCCTTAGATGAACAGCCCCATAAACCTTGAACACCAAGACCTCTATAAGAAGAGCAGTCGGTAAAGAACATTACCCTGCTGGGACTTCTTCCATATGGTCCATGGAGAAGCCCTCATTTAGGCTGATCTTGGACCCAGGTGAGTGGCCAGGCAGCTAACTCAACCTGCCTGAAAGGATCAAATAGGACCGCTTTCGTCACTTAGGAGTATGGTTTGAGGTCTGTCATCAATAGGGCTGGAAAGACTTTATCTACCAACCAAACAGACATGTATATATACTTACTATGTTGTGATTCTTTTCATTTAGCAGACACTTTTATCCAAAGCGACAGTACATTCTGATACATGTCATTTAGGAGCAGGTAGGGTTATCTTGGTCAAGGATGCCTGCTGGTAGGTTATGGACCTACAGTATATCTAATATTATTTCTACTTAAAATATAGATGACCCCGCTGCTGAAGAATTTTTTTCTACTGGACAGTATGCTTTCCTCAAGACTAATGATCTAAGACAGGAAACATCTCCCTGTTGTTTATGCTGATCTTATGCACATGTTTACACATTTCTATGTAATTCCCTGCTTAATGAAGTAAGACACCATATATTGTTACAGTCCCGATGAATAAGAGCATCTAATCAACATTGTGTTAGCTGTGTAACTACCCTAGCCATATTCATTCCTTTCACCTGTGAAGGGATTTTTAAAATGTTAATCTTACATTGAGATCATAGAGAATCTCTCATAGCATATGGTAACCATTTGTTTTCAAGTAATGAAGTAATGAAGAGCCACTTCTGTTGAAATATGTCCTTGTTCAGCAGGAACAACTAGGCTTATCAAATGAGCTTAATTTTGAATGGCTTTATTTTCCTCTTTACTTCACAAGATATGTCGGATGAGTGACACTGGGGCAAGAAAATGGTGTTAATGTTTAAACAGTTGCTCTAACATCTATACACTTCAAAAGGCTTCTGGGCCCATGCCATCTACAATGGCTTTAAGGGCTTCTCCAATGGCAGGACACAGGCAGATTTTGGTTGAACCAGTTTATTGTAGAGTTCGCGATAGTTTGAACAGGCAGAGCAGGTGGTATGTGCTGACATGCTAGCGCTCCTCCTGAGTGTGTGTGTAGAGCCTGGTTTAACCTGTGGGCCTCGATTGGCCAATGCCCCACAGGTGTGCAGCCTCACCCAGCCCCAGAGTCTAATCAGTCTGACTCAGACCAGGTGCTTAAACCAGCCACCACCAACACACACTCCACAGCCTATTAAAGTATATAGTATAGATGTATATTAAAGGCCTATTAAATTACATGACAGGTCTGGATCATGCATCTAGCATACCATTTTGTAAACAAATATAGGTACATTATCGTTTACATTTAAAAATATGTTTTTCAATAAATATATTAGGTTTAATTTTAATTTTAAACATTCGGTTTAATTTTTTAAAAAAAAGGAACAATCCCGGAGTGTGATGAAGTGTGTGTGATGGCTTGACACAAAAATCCTCCGAAGCAATATCACTATTTCACCACTAGGCTGTACTCAAACTCCACGCAAATAATCCCATTGATCCAGATAACGTAGTTACATTTAAATCATCTCTCTTGGGAGAGCGAGATACACACGTTTATAATCCCACGTTTGTAATCCCAAATAATGAAACGATTGGCTTCAAGACATGTCTATATGCTGCTGTCTATACTGTGATAAATGTAAGTTACGTTATAGCCTACGTTCAGTACCAATAGTAGCGCAAAGCTGATGTATTATGTTGAACAAATATTAATGTTGCCTACTCAATATAATACATGAATATTGTAATATACGCATGTAATTAGTAGCCTCTGAAGTGACTCGAGATAATCAATAAGCAGTTGTTGAGCTTAGGGTCGTCTTGCATACTGTGACATTCATTATAATCACAGGCAACTAAATGTAACTTATGTATAATATCTACAGTATCCAATAATATAATTGTATTGCAATTACAATACCATACAACTATTGGGGAGGGCAACACTGGATTTTCACAATCATGTTATGAAAGTTACCGAATAAGGGACATTTTATTTTAATGCATGTTTAAAGTATCATGGATGCAATGCATAATGTATTGTATTGAACAGCATACCAGGCGTTTCCTTACCTATGGTAGAGAACACAACAGAGAAACACAAGTTGATGGCAAGTCTCTGAATTCCATTTATTTGTATTATTATATATATATATATGGGTTATAAACATCACAAAATAGAGGGGAAGGTTTTGCACAAAGAGCAACCGTAAATTCAAGCTTAACCATGGAAATAAGCACAATATCAATCTTGTTTAAGGGAACTGCAGGTACATTAGAAACATTCATATTCTATGATTTACATTTTAGTGCAAACAAAGTCGTTGCAGCTCATCGCTTCAAGGAATTTCTCAACGTCGTTAATAAAATAGCATTTTTCCTAGCGTGTGATTAGGTTGCTCTTTTTTTGTATTGCATATGGTTTAGAACTTTGTTATAAGTAATGATAAGGTATCAAGGTCACACACTTCAATATATAATATAGATACTTTGTTTCTAAGAATCAAATGAAAATATATTATCAACATAATTAATTTGAATATTAGCTTTACTGATATTAAAATACCTGAATATAAATAACATGCTTTGAGCAAAATAATTATCAATTTCCAATGGCTGATCATAAACCCTAAGCCAAGAGCAGTCAAGATTTAAGAGATAGCTAATACATTGCTTTGTGTCAAATGTTTTCTTTTCTGACTAAAGGCCACTTTCAAACTAAGCGAGATACACAAGAATGTAAAAATGTCCAACCTGTCTGGTCTTCATTGTATTCCTTTTTTCCTATTAAACCAAAAAAGTCTAATAGCAATAAGATAAATAATAACTTACACAACTATACTTTGGAGATAATATCTAAATAGCCTATTACTGAACAGTTGCAATATTACAGCCACTGTAACAAGGTACAATTATACATTTTGGATATACCATTTGATAGAGAAAAAACAATAGACAGTGACTGCAGCAATTTAAGATGTGCCGTGCCTCATTTCGCTTATACATAATGTGTGCTTCATACGATAGCGCCCAAGACACAGAATATACATGTTCAGATCTTTCAACGCCTCAATTATCAGATCTCAAATATCAGTCAACATGCAAGCTAAAAACTCTTTTTCAGTGCTACAGGTTCAAAACAAAGCGAATGCAGCATGTTGTGTCAAGTGTTTGAGTTTGTGTTTCTCTGGTTGTTTTGAGGCAGACATGAGAGATGTAGAGAGCAACTGGTCTATGACCATCAAAACTGAAATTGGAATTGGAAATAGCCACAGTATGTACACAAAGTGAATCTGACATCTTTATCGTACTTTATAGCATCATATAAAGAATAGTGTTAAGCTATATAATATCATCCAAAAGATGGGGGGTTCCCACCCAGTCCAGAGTTCTCGGCTCAGATGCTGCCATGATCATACACATGAACTGTTTGCCTGTTCTCTTATCGATGGGGTAAATAGTGGTGGGTGTGAACCTCTTGTTGCTTTCCACAAACTCACAGAGCTGGGTGTAGATCTTGGGATACTCGTGGCGAAGGAACACTCCTCTGGTCCTGAGCTCACGCTGGATGTTGACAAAGCACACCTCTCTCGCCTTTCTCCCATCCTCCCCCTCCTGATCAATGTCAGGTGTGCCTGGGGGAGGGGTGAGAATGAGGGTCTCCATTTCGCTGTCCTTTTTGAATAGCTTTTTGTCCGGACTGGAGGAAGCCAAGGACACCTTTGCATATTTACGAACCGTTGGCGCTTGAACCCTGGGAGACGGTCCTTTGGGTGCCAGTTCACCGACAGCTATCGAAACGTTCAGAAGGAAACATTCATTGGGGTCATATTCGTTGCCTGCATGCTGCAGTTCCTTGCAGTACTCTCCAAGGTTGTCCTTGAAGCTGTCCAGCTCTCTGAGGGACAGATATGTCGGGGACATGAGAAGACATTCCAGCCCCACCTGGAGGAAGTTGTCAGCCGTCCCTGGATTAGCGAAACCCAGGAAGAGGACACCTCTGCCGCGTGAAAGGTAGCCCGCCTTGGCAAGGCGAGAAAAGGCTTTATGGATCTCAGCACTCTCTCTGCAGAACTTCAGTGTGTGTCGACACACACTACTGACGCGGCCGTACAAACAGTTCCCTTTATGAGTCTCCCAATCGTCCCTGCGGCAGTTCCGTGAGCAATAAAACGTGTAGCAGCTGTGGCATGATTTGAAGTACAGGCAAGCGTTGAAAAGAATCTCTATCCGCTTGCAGTTCCTGTTCGCGCAAACCATTGTGTCGTTGTCGTCATCTGTGCTGTGGTCTGGAGAACATCCATCTCCGCTCCTCTGTAAGCCATCACAACCACTGTCGGGGTCTTTCACCGTGTCTGGGCTGGATTTACTGGAGGGGAGCTGTGTGTTAAGGAATCCTAGGTTCTCAAGACCGGAAGATTCTCTGTCTTTTTGGTCATCTTCACTGATCAATTGTTTAAGCTGGTCCAGAAGTCCTTCGCTTGACTTACTGCTGGTTGGGGGTTTGTAGTCCACAACTAAGTCAGCTAACAGCTCATCCAATTGTTCAAGACTCTGTTGAAGGGAGAAATTATTGGGTTTAAAGTCTTTGTTAGAGGGCTCTTCTAGATGACTTGCTCTTCTAGATGAAGCTTGTGCCTTCTCATTGTCTGATTCCCAGCTAACTGAGTGAATGTCCCGCAGCTTTCTGTTGCCACCCCGTATGTCATTGTCTGTTATAGTGATCTCTGGAGTTACAAACCAGAGCCCACTTTTTGTGTTCTTCCAAGGATTGCTCGAACCTCTATCCAAGGAATTTTCTGAGAGGGACAGGGCAGCATAGCGCTTTGGTGAACTTGACAGGTTAAGAATCACTGGCTGAGCAGTTACATTGGAGGGTGCCGGATGCCTTCCCTGGTAAAACAGGTTTTCATAGCTGCGTCCACGGGGCACCAATTGTTCCCGGGTTCTTTCATAGCGTGGATTAAGAATATTGTCCCAAGACTTGGAGTGATTTTTTACCTCAACACCGAGCCTAGTTGGCTCCATGCAGCCATTGGCAAACCAGGGGTCTTGCCTTACTCTCGGCGGTGTATGCAGGAAGGACTGGTTAGAGTAAGAAGATATACTGGAGCGATACAAGTCATCAGAATAAGACTGGGGGATCTGCGGGTGCCGTCGGCCCTCTGTGTAGTATGGCCTTGTTGGGACATACTGTTCGGCAGGGGGGCTGAACGGCTTTGAATACATAACCCTGGAGCCATTCAAGTTATATGGATGACCCCGGTGGTCATCTCCATGGTAATGTCTAGATAGCGGTGTTTGAGAAAAGTAGGACCCCGCCTCACTGGTGGAGTAGGGTCTGCCATATACTGTCTGCATTGGCTCCTGGAGAGTAGGATGTTCTGTGTAATAGGGCCTGACTGGAAGGGTGTGCACCAGGCGAGTCCTTGGATCATACTGACTGGTCATAGTGCTGCCATGGCTGGTAAGACTCGCTTGATCATCCTGAAAGTATGATCTAGCGTATGGATGAACCGGGTATCTAACAGGGTCCTCTGTATAGAAAAACTTAGTGGGTATGTTAGGGTTTGAGTACGCTCGTTGCTCTCTACTTAGATATGGTAATGTGGGGGATTGCATTCTGTGCGGGTCTAGATGCTGATATGAGATGGGGGACGTGCTGGTGGTGAAAGGGTGGAATCCTGGTCTGAAGTCTCCACTGTAGCACTCACTGGGAGTGGGCGTTGGCGAGGAGGCAAATTGGCGGGGGACATACAAGCCTCTGCTACTGCTGGAATGGGAATACCTCTGATAGGGTTGTTCAGCCCTCATACTGGGAACCTGCCAGGCTGCGTGCTGTAGGACAGCCGCGTCCGGCTTAATGTCCACGCGGCACCTGACATGGGGAGTTACGGCCGGTTTATCCAGTTTCTGCTCCTCAAAACAGTCCGAGACGTAGAGGGGAGAGTGAGGCTGCAGTTTAATGGGGTGAACGTCATTCAAATAGGCCCTGTTGGAGGAATAGGACTCGCGATGAGAATTGACCGTCCTCACGGGGTCCGACACCGCGCAAGGGATGTCCCTCCTCTTCCTGGCTCCCGGGGGGGATACAGAGATGGGCACTGGCGTGAGTGTAGTCTTCAATCGAGGGGCACTTTTAGACCGGGTCTTCTTCTTCGAACCAGACCAGGTGAGGTGGCTGGTGGCATCTTGGCTGGTGTGTTGTTGGATTTGTCTGGCGTTGAACAGGTCGGGGGATGAAAAGTGAAGGTGCCCCGGTTGGTCAAGGCCGTTCCACGTGACATCCTTGCCCGATGTCTGATGCCCTGTCGTCTTGTATGGATACTCCATGGAGGAAGAGACAGACTTTGGGTCATCCAGTGACTCGAAGTCAAAGCTACGGCAGTGCCTTTTGTTGATGATTTCCGGTTTGTCAATCATTTGTAGGTCACATTGCTGGGAAGAGTGGAGAGAAATTGAGCGCCCAGTGATGGGGTTTGAGGGTATGATGTCCTGATATAGAGTGGATACCAGTATATCAGGTGGGTGTGTCCGTGTCATCCTTAAGAAACTGCCCCAGGCCTCATGCAGTGTGATTCAAGATCAACACAGCCTGTGAAAAGAAAGAAATTGGTTAGCGGTCATATATATTAACCAAAAATAAAGCAAAGCAATAATAATAATGTAAAGTGATCTGTGGCAATCTTGACACACCGTCATAAAATATGTACCTCGAAGACTCCTGAATGAAAAATGAAAAATGATTTACTAAACACTTGTGTAGCAGATTTAACAGTTAAAGCTGCACCATCGTTGGTATCTTTCACCAGTCATTGTGAAAAGGAGTTGATGAATTATTGTAATTGTCGGTTGCTAGAATATACAGCATTTGTATTATGGTAAAGGTTTGAACTAAAATGTACCAACCACTACTTCCAAAGTTGTCAAGATCCTTGTCATTGTCACACACAGTCTTAAATCACACACACACACACACACACACCATCATCAATCAGCCAACTACACACACACACACACACACACACACACACACACACACACACACACATCCACCACCAACTGGGCACACACACACAAAACCTTCTTGGCACTCACTCAGGAACTAGCCCTGAGTTACCATCTGTTCATCTGTGTGAGGAAGAACTGACCAACCATGTCCCTGACATGTATCCACACACACACACACACACACACACACACACACACAGTAACACATAAACATACCCTCAACACATTCACAACAATTTGCAGTGATACAGTATTGTTTTTGTATTTGTTGCTGTTAATCTTTTGTTCAGGGTTGTTTTTACATACATGTGTTTTACACTCTGGTTCATATGTGTAGGCCAATCACCTTGCACATGTTTCAGGCCAACTCCTGTTTATTTCATATGTCATATGATGTAGGCCCTATGAGGCCTCAGTGAAACGTGCATGTTTAGATTACGCCACATCACGGTGATGGTGCTGCCAGCAATCTATTTAAGGAATGTTGTAAAGTAGGTCTACGCAGGGGACTCACATCTCCGTCTCCTACTGAAGTTGGAGAGGCTTTTCTCCCCCCTGGTTGCCCAAATGCCATAAAACTCTGTCGCCTAGTTACGAGCACAGAGCAACGAAACATCCTAGCGAGTATCTGCAGTGTCTAAGTATAACTACAGCTCGATGCGTCCAAACGGGAGGCTAGTGTCTGCTGTACTGCCTCTCTGAGGGTTAGGGTTAGGGTTAACCCTAACCCTGTACGGATAGTGATGTTTAACTACACACACGGACAACTACAAGGCTGACCAAATGAAATAAACCCAACAATGTCCTAATGTACACAAGTAATACAAACCCGCCAAATGAAATAAACCCAACAATGTCCTAATATACACAAGTAATACAAACCGCCACGACGAGAGACGAAGAGGTGATGCTATTCTCTGTTTTAGTATCTTGTGCACTTCAGCCCCTTTTTATTATGTTGTTGTTGTTGCAGCAGGACCGCCCCCCCCCCCGGTGACCCGATGTCTTTCAGCCCCGATGACATCATTAGCAAAGAGAGCCCAGCACAAATCCTACAAGTAAAACGCCGCAACGCGAATGAAACTTTTGTATTATAAGATAAGACGACATTAGCACAGAAAAAGAAAAAGAAAAAGGCCTACCGTTTCATAAGAGCCTTGATGGACTGGGCCGGTGATCCGGGACGTCCACCGACGCACCGGTGTGTGTGAGGGTGTGTGAGCTGTCAGCTGTCCGCACCTTGCAACTATTCGCGTTGAAGAGTCGTCACGGCGCCCTCCATCCTAGTGAACGGGTTCTCCTCCAGGTCTGGTCGGAAGCTGAGTCCTCTCTCCTGGCTGTCATCTGGCTGGCAGAGGGGGCGTGTCTCAGCCTGCGCTTGTGGGCGTGTAATAATACACGCGCCCGTGCACGTCTCTGTAGGCGTGGTGCGTGCGCGTGTTTTTAATGTTGGTTGGGGGAGGTTGGAGGGGGGAGTGAAATAGGGGATGCAGGCGATGGTTCAGTCTAGAAGAAGCAGCAGCAATGCGGTCTCCTAAACAAGGGTTCGACTGTAGCCTGTTCTTTGCTTGCCTGCCTGCAGGTTTCGCACACAGCTTGGTATTCTCACTGTCTCGTGTGTCCCAGGAAATCACGCTTGGTATAGCCTGAATGTAGGCCTATTTGTCTTTTAGTTTTTGACTCAAGAATGTATGATTGTTATCCTAAAATCCCAAACCAATCAAACACAATTCCAAGCACAATTAACTATGTATTGACGAAGGCAACCGCAGTCTTGATCAAATATTCACAGTAATACGACCCTGTCATAGAACCTGTGCATGGTCAAATGAACATCACAGTTATGTGTGTGCGTGTACGTGTGTGTGTGTGTGTGTGTGCGCATGCGCACATGCGTGCATGTATGGCTGTGTGTGTGTGTGTGTGTGTGTGTGTGTGTGTGTGCATGCGTGCGTGTATGCGTGTGTGTGCCATCCGTTAGAGACAGCTCACCACACGTGACAGCACACCTTCAGTCCCACTACCCAGGCACAGCTTCTGCCTGCTGTGATGGATAATAAGGCCAGCCGGGGCTGAAGAAGACCTGTCCTCCACAATGTGACTGCAGAGGGAGGAGAACTGCTTACTCAAGCAGTCTCACCGTCGGCGGAGATCACGACAGAGATTGGAACGATGCTTTCAGCAAGACAGATAGTCCTCCGTGATTCAAACGACGGCAGATCATCAGGGGTATTTCACTATAGACTTCCTCTCTTTTTGATTACAGGCCGCATCACATGCATACATGTACATCACCCCTCGATACCAAGAGTATCCACGACTCCAACGGTGACGCGAGGCGCGTGTCAGCTGTGATTCAGAGGCACAGTGGGGTCTCACATTGTGTGTGCTTCCACAGCTAGCATCGACCAGAGTGGGCTCTGTGTGAATGTGTGTGTGTGTGTGTGTGTGTGTGTGTGTGTGTGACTCAACCCTCCGTCAGCAGCATGCATGCATTGGCATCAGGTGATGACAGCCGTGGGTCTGCAGGCTTTGCTTTCTAGCTGTCAGCTGGTTATAGCAGGTGTCTCAGGCACCTCGGAGAGTCCTGTGGAAGAGGGGTAATCGATGGCTCTTGTTGATTAGTGGACCCCCCCTCCACCTTGACAAGGATCAATCAGACGTATTACACTGCAATCGCTGGGAATTAAACTCCAACGCCGCAGTAGGTCTGATGGAAACAATCAGTCAGACAGGGGGGCCATCAAAGACAATTTCACAGGGGAACATGTTGCTTGCATTTATATATTTATTTTGACTTCACTTCTGTACTGGCAGATGAAATGATTATTGTACACATTAAGATACACACACCCAGCAGCATACATTTCATCTCCTCTGTTAAGGAGGCAGGGCTATACCTTGCAGCAGAGCCAAAGATGACTAATATGAAGCGCATTTCGTCTTTGTTTGTACCAGAATGCAAAGTGCAGCGAAAGGAAACACAGAGAACACATTAAAGAGTCAAAAGAGAAAGAGAAAGAGAAATCCCCAGAGAATCATAGAATGATGTCTCGTGGTGAATCGTGATTCATTTTTAAAATATCCAGATTATATAAAACACTTTGATGTATGCCTGCAGTTGAACGTGCGTTGGCGTCTTAAAACCCCCCATGTATAAAATATCACATCCAGAACGATTTAGTGAGTGGTGAGTCTGAGGGTACTATGGGAGAGTTGAGTCTTAGCCCACTTCTAACCCGGATTACAAATTAAAATAAAGTACTAAAATGTCCTCAGACCATCTCCGACCCCAGCATCTCCAGCTGTGTATAGCCATAGAGTGCCGTCTGCAAGGCAGCATGTTGCTGTTGGGATCTGGATGAGACTGGGGTGTTTGGATACCGTCGAAGAATCCACCGTTTGGCAGTGGATGTGTGTTCCTGGCGTAGATTCATGGAGGATCAGACCGGATTATACACAGAGAAAAGGTCTGGGGCCTCACTCTGGCTTTGTCCTTCACAACACAGTGTAATGTGCATGTATTAGCACACACTCTGATCACAATCCAACTCATGAAATAGGTACCCACTTTATTACCATTATCATCTTCAAAAAATGAAAAAAAAATGATTAGAGCTTTTATTGTGTATTTTAAATCACCTTATCGTGCAATCAAGGGAATACCAAATCAATACCAGTGGTTGGGTTGTTCGAGTGGACATCAGTCACTTGTTCCAGGTCTGGGCTTCGTAGTGCTTGCTTCAGATGAACTCTTCGTCTGATATCTAATTACTCCTTGATGGAAAGTCATTAACAATATTGACAGAGATGAATCACCATCATTTGAGCACCTATTTGATCAAGATGTGAAAAAAGCATGCAGGCAAAGCATTCCAATCCACTCAGACACACACACACACACACACACACACACACACACACAAATCCATGTAGAAGCGAGCCAAACCATTTGGGAGCTGTATCCATGGCAACCCACACCGAGGAGGAGCAGAAGACGGCGACTTGATTTCAAAGGGAACGACGTAAAGTGCTGATGGGAACCCACCATGGAGACCATAAAAAAAGATCTACGTCACGAGGACGAGGTGAGCGAGTAAACACGCTGTGGTCCGCAGGGGCGGCGGTCCAGGAGTGTAGAGCATCCATCCTGAGCTCCAGGGGCTGGTTTCTCTGTTAAACCTCATGGCGGTGCTTGGATATATAGCTTCATTACATGCCCCGCAATAATCATTCAGCAAACATTGGGATGACAAGTGTGTGAAGGCATAAGGGGCAGCATTATGAGAGAGAGAAACACACTAAGATTATAACTGCAAGAAATAACTTCTGTTGCGTGGGCAGGTTGTAGCTTCCTCCCAGTGCATGTAGGTCAGTATAGGAATAGCGGAGATATTATTCACAACTGCTCAACAAAACTGCGTACAAACACAAGCTCCTTGGGCCCTGGTCCCCTGGGTCACAGAGAGGCATCCCATGGTGGGCTTTAATTAAATCTCTGCTCCCCACTAGTCTCTCCTCATCCTCCTCATCCTCCTCATCCTCCTCATCCTCCTCATCCTCCTCCTCCGCCGTCTCCAGCCAGTTGGGCCAAAGGAATCATTCATTAGACTAATGCCCTGCTTGCAAACACACACAGACACGGGGCAGCACTTCAACATGTGAGAGCACTCGTTATACTTGATACGCACATGTAATGAAATGTAAGCCGATTGTATCTTACTAAGTATACGACTGAGTATGGTGTAGTATTGAATGTGTTCAGTTAAAGTGCCCTTATTTTAAACCATGGCTTGTGTCTTTTGTGGAAGTGTGGAATGAAACACCCCCTGCTTCCGAGGCGGACTGTGATTCCGTACTGACCACGTGCTAGCTAGGCCCATGGTGTAAACGCGCTAGTTCCTATAATAGCTGATAACAGTCACTCCACTGTTTCCTATTCAAAGGCAATTATGTAATTGCTGAATAGTGCAACTGAGTCATGCATCAGCATTCACCCCCCCCCTCTCTTTTTATATATATCTCCCCCTCACAGACGTACACATATTCAGAAAATGTTTTATTGATAAATAAATGAATAGGAATAATTGATAATGCTTACACTTGCATCACTTTGGTTTTTATTATGTCTGTTGTGTGTATGCAATTGTGTGTGTCAGCCAATTAAAGTACAGCCTACACATAATATGTAGTGGCACATTGTTCACTGTGCTTTGACAGCATCATAATCCATATAATTGCACATTCTGTTAAGCTATTAACGTCCATCCAGCTGCACCTGTGCCTCCAGCTTCTCAGGGATTTTTTTTAAATGGGTCAGATCTAGAAATATCTTGGCTCTGCCAACAGGGCGGTTAGGCTCCGCCCTCTTACAGTTTCCTTCTGTCCATAAAAAGAGCATAATGTTGATGTTGATGGCCTCACATCGATGAGGCCTTGTCTGCTAACCCAGGAACATGAATACAAACATGACAGAAGAAGTGTCATGGGTGTGTCGGTACCGTGCCAGGGTTTATTTTCCTCAGACTGTGTAGTCTTCACAGTTATTCACGCCAACCCACTCTTCCATCTTGTGCTGTCCTTGTACTATCTCAACTAAAGTCTCAAATTGTCAAATGAAATGTCAGAATAATGAAGATTTACCTTGGAGGTTTATCTGGGACGGTGTGCAGAACGTTTATTGTGCGATCATTTCTTGCTTCACCAAGTGAAGTCCTGAATCGGTGAGGTTTCAAAAGCGCAGCAGAAGATAAGGCATGGCGGTAGCCGGCCCTGGCTGACCCTTCATGAAGAGTTAGTAGGGTGTAAACTACATGATATCCTGCCCGCAAATTGGATTTTGCACTCCAAACATTTCTATCTGCAATGAAAACTGTGAGGTTAATAGAAAATTGATCCATTGTGTAATTAAAATGGAAACACTCTCTGTTCCAGTGCTTTCACGATGGTTTGTACAACGCACGTCTCGCAATGTCCAGAAAAAGGGAGTCGAGAGTACAACTGAGATACCCTCATTGTTAATGTGTTCGGTTCAATGAGGGGTGTGGTTCTCGACTGGTACAACTTAGACCCATTGTCCGCTGTCCCCTGCAGATGTCTGCATTCAGATTCACTGCATCTCAAACCATGAAGCCAAGTATTATTGTGAAGAGAAAAGGTGATGTGTATCCAAGAGGACACTCTTTGTTTGTCTCTGTTTTGTTCACGCCCAAGCAGGATTATGCACACTGATGTTTCTGGTGGCTGGTAACATCATACAGTCTTGTGACATGTTTAACTGCAAGCATGCAGGAAAATACTTAGAATCAAACCCTAACTTTTTCACAAAAATGTATATGAATTATATTGATGTGTTGTATTATTTCTATTTGTGTTGTTTCCTAATTGGCTGAGTAGGCATTTTGAAATACAGAATGATGCACGCACTATATATAAAATAATATGTAATATATAGGCCTACTATATACAAACATGTGTTGGAGACCTTATAAGAGAGATAATGGTCATTACCACCTTGTGGTCACATGTCACATGCCAAGTTATTTAAACATGATTGATGGTCTATGTGATTTTATACAATTTAGTTTGACACTGCCATTTTAATGCTTACGGATTAAAATGAGTCCATTTTTACATTAAAACAACAGTAAGTATATTTGTTGTTGATTTCATCATTCCTCCATTACAAAGGTGAAAAGTATAAAAACAAAAGTCGTTGTTAGTCGTAGACTTTATTGAATATGTGCCTGTTTTGATAACATATTTCACATCATAGAGCTACATTGCATATAACATTTAATAGATTTTAGATTTTTTTTCCATACACATACTTCAATACTCCACCATGATTTACAATTTTGCGTCTTCTTGTATTAATTTGCATTTTTTCCATATATTTTTTTACACATCTGGCATTCACTGACAATCAATGAAACTGAAATTGATCAACAGACAAGATATTTCAAACTATCATAGTATGCATTTAGAAAATGGTTAAAATCACTCCAGCAAATAAAATAACACGTACACATTCACAGTTAAAATATATCCACTATAAACAATAACAGACAAATAAAACAGAGGGCGGCCATGTTGCCGTGACAGCGGACCCTGGTGGTCCCAGGGATTGTCGTGATGGACTGTGTGTGCCGTGACACCTTCCTAGGGGCCCTGTCGTGACACCTTCCTAGGGGCCCTCCGATTTCAAGCCGGTCGTCACAAATTACACCGTCGGTGTAGCAGGGACAAGGCTTCAAGGCTTGTCTTTGGCAGTGAGCTATGCCATGAGAAATAGAAGAGTTACTTACCTTCTGAGTCACTGGTAAAACAAATACACATTTCAAAATGAAAGAAAATGGCGCCACATAGATAGAGACTACATATATGTAGTTAATGCATAAACCTACAAGCCACGCCCAGGTAGTTGTCGGCCTTGAATTTTGAAAACATGAAAATAAATAAATACATTCATTAATTAATAAATACATTACTTCATAAATTAATCACAAATACATCTCAATGAAAATGTCCAAACAACCCTTGAGAGCACGGATAACATTAATAAGCTCAGCTAGCAGCAGGGGTATAAAGAGGAGCAGTTTGGAGGCAGGACAACACATTCACACGCTGTACACACCACTGATCACAAGGGGGCGCTGTGGCTACATGGATGCATTGATACACACTAGGCCTGCGGTAGGGGGGCAGGTAGGGCTCCGTGCATAATGTTTAAGGTGTTGCGTCCTATTGTGAATGATATTGCCTTATTGTATTCACACAGGTGGGGGGGTTGACAAAAAGCACTCCTCTTAATGGAAGACAAGAGAAATGATCCCAAAAGGACGGTCAGGAGAACAACTCTTGACACTTGGGTTTATCAAAAACGTAAGACATCACAGAAATGACGGAAGGAGTCACATAAGTACTACACCCTACTGTAGAGGTGTGTAACCCCCCCCCCCCCCCCCCCCCCCCCCCCCC